>JARHVA010009813.1:0-245000 GCA_037957365.1 Torreya grandis
TACGTATCAAATCATGTGCTATTATTATATGATAAATTCATGGAAATAAACATGGAAATGTTGATACAAATTTTCAAAATAGCCATATCATCAAGTATAAGAAGATAAAAAATCTATTAAACCCCACGTGCATGCCATAAATGATATAGATAAATATGTTAACTCCATGAAAAAAGTGAAGATACATAAGCACACACATAAGATACCAAGGGAGAGAGCACCAATGCTTTGTAAATATAACATGCTCCAGGAAAAGGAAAGCATAATGATAAGGCACAAATAATTAAGGGATTTGATGAAAACCCTAAAACAATCATAAGATATAAAAAATAGACAATAGGGGTAAAGGGTATGAAACCCTAGGTTGGATGATTGTAAGGATAGGGTTCACCAATTTTTTTTGATGAATAATGGTTTAATATTAATAACACTATAAACAACCCATAAATTAAGGGAAAGTAGGGAGATCTAAGACAAATACAATAAATTACAATAAATTATAACTCCCTAATGTTTGAAATTGATAATTGAAAAGAAAATAGAAAGACATAGGTAAAAGGATATAAGTGACTACAAGAGATGCACCTAGGTTATGTATTTGATTCTAATGTTGTAAAAGTATTCCAAATAATTCTCTAATTAAGACATGTTTCTATAAATTTTGGCTTCCTAATACGATTGTGTTGATTTAGATATTGGAGGTTTGAATTTTTTTGATATGCTTTAATAAATGAAAATGAATAAGAATCTGGCTTCGCTTCATGGAAGTTTTGTGTCCAATTCTTTGAATGATCTCTTCTTTGATAAAATCTTAAATATTCATAATGTCACAAGATTATAGAAAATATACAAAGTTAGTGGCTTGGGCCCATTCTGAGGGTTGAACCTACATATATCAAATGCTCATATTTAGGGTTTTTTTAGTTCTATGCATATGAGTGACACAACCCAAGTGATAGATGTGAATTCACCTTATCTCATTCAATTATCAATGATTAAAATATATGATCCTTAATGGAACCTTATTTTGATACAAGAATGCAACTAAATTACTCCATTAGATATAAAATGGGAATAATAGACAAATGTGATAAATTAATAGGATCCTTAATAAGTGATTTAACCAAGTCTTCAAGGCTAGTGATAGAATGGGTTTTTAACTAATTGTACCAATCTAAAGCATCTCCTAAGATTTTTTTAGCTAATAGTTTGGTAGCATCAAAGGTGTTAAGTTTGACCCAATGCTTATAAAAGTTACCAAATGTCTTTAAATACAATGTGAGATTGGAGGATCCATTATAGTTGATGGTGGGTGTGATACCTACTATGTCAATATTAGTAATTTGAGGTACACAAAGTCCATTTTGTAGATGTTTGATTATTTTATTAATGAGGGGTGGTTGTGGATAAGGTTACCATGGGAATCCCTAAGGGGGGTCACGGGGGGCATTCAGGTTTTGCACTCCTCAAAAAACCTGTTAAGGTTGGTTTTGAATATTAATGAGATGGATTGGCATCTACATCATCTAATTTGAATTATTGTTTGAAAGGTATGCATTTGATTAAGTATTTTTAATAAGAGTTAGTTAGTTTGGGTAGCATTTTAACTAGTGTGCATAGTGTGTGATGCATTAGTATTAGTATTAGGGGCTTGAGTTGCACTATAAGTAGTAACATGCACCACACTAGTGCCATGAGAAGAATTGGTAGTAACAGAAGCACTAGTGGCATGAGAAACATTGGTATTAAAAGATGAACTAGTAGCATGGTTAAGGGGAAAGGTCTTTTGAAGAGGCCCACTAGAAGTTGAACCTACCATGTCAGTATAGATACTAGGCATGGAGGTTAAAGAAGTCATATAAGAAGATGTCATGGTGTGTGAAGGAGACATAATAAAAGGAAAGAGATGAGATGCAAAGAAAGTGGTTCCTCCAAATCCATGAGAGAAGGTAGGGGAGGGTGAAGGAGGTTCTTTTACTTGGGGACCTATCATAAGACTATAAATGGTTGAAGGGTCTTTCCCTCTATGTTGAGGGAATCCATTAATGAAAAATAGCATTTCAGTTGTGTACTCTAAATCATGCTCATATTCTAGTGAGAATAAAGGATTATGAACTAAGGATGAATGGGAAGGAGTCCCATAATTGGTAGTGCGAGTGGAAACATGGACATTGCTTTTATCCAAGGTGGGTGCCACAAGATGTGTCTGAGGAAACCTATTAGGATTGATAAAAATCATCATGTTTGTTTAATTTAACTCTATATTATCCTCAAATAATAAATTCATGATGAAAGAACGAGGTTAAAAAGTTGATGGAAAGAAGGATCAATCGATAAGATACAAAATTGAACCAATCGATAGTGTTCTATGAAATAGGAAACAAAATAGGGAATATAGGACATACTTAGATAGGTTGACTATGTACTACAAGATAGAAAACATAAAAATTTGAAAATATACATAGTCGTATAGGTCAACTATGTATTCCAAAGGGAGAAATTGAATAGGCTGAAAAAGATACATAATCATATAGGGTGGCTATGTACTGAAAGTGAAAAAGACTAAGAGTCTGTAAGAGACTATGCCAATAGGGATGACAATGTTCTTAAAATAAGGAAAATTTTTCTAAGATAATGGATAAGAAAATATAATGAAACACACTAGCAATTAGATCAATGTGGTTGATCTAATTAGAGAACACAACATAAAACTTGCACTAACGCTGCCTAGTACAAGTTTTAAAATATGAAATATAATGATCAAAGAGAGAAATAAAATTTGAATGCAACTACTAACTAATTGGTCATTCCTGAATGTTATTAAGTTACAATAATTTTTTAAATTAATGTGAGGGGGAGTTGGCTGTAAGAAGGAACTAGAAAACAATATATGGATATTTTCAAGTAGTTTAGGCTGAAAGGGATTTGTATTGGTGATAGTAATAGTTTGGTATTGGGGCCTACCCCCTCACTTCACAATCTCACAATGATAAGGGTGTCAGGCGCTTTGCCAATATATACCATCAACCACGTGTTTATACTTGGCTAAAAAACCAAGCTGACATCCCCCTTGGTGATGAAATATAAGTAGGTAAACCTTGGGAAGAAAAATGTTTAATGTTTTTTAGTGTTAGGTGATTTGTAAGTGTGTTAAAAAGAGAAAAACAATGTGAATAAATTAGTAAATTGAAAAACCATCTAATTAGTCTATGTTTGTTACTCTAATCATGCAAACAATTGAAATGGAAAGTGAATTAATTACTATGAAAAATAGGTTAATTTATTTGACTGTGAAGAGTATAAAGTTGGTTCAGGTGACACTATATGCAAATAATATAAAACAAAGTCAACAAGGTTTCTACTATTCTATAGAAACAAGATCCATAAGAACACAATCAAACATGTCAACTTTGTATTCTAAAGAGAAGATGGGCTACATAACTGTGTCAATATGGTTGACCTAGTTTACTATAGGATTGTAGTTTTATAGACTACAAAGTGTGAAAAATAATACTCTAAATGAAAAATAGAAATGATAGAGAAGGTAAAAATAAATGTTATTTATTTTGAAGATGTTTATTTTTCAAATTTTATGTTATGTTGTTCAAGTGCTGATTTTAATATTATGCAAATAGAGTCGACTAGGTTGACAGAGTCTACAAAACTTGCATGCTAAAAACTAATCTATGAATATAGATGACTAGATCAACTATGTCTGTAAACCTTTATGTTGAAAGAGAGAACTACAAATAGAGTTGACTAGCTTGACCATGTATGTAATTTGTAACTGAATAAGAATACTATGTTGAGCTGATCAATCTAGTCACTTCTATTTGAAGAAGACATGTAAAGAAAGAACAAATTTATTTTAGAGTGATAGTGTGTTTAACTTACATATAGAATGTTAGACTATATCGATAAGTTTAATACAGTACTATAAAAATAAGAATATATAAAATTATAATAAAATGAATGCAAGAAAGAAAACCTACAAGTGTTATATTCATGTTGGGTTCACTAAAATGTATATAAGGGAAAATATAGCTGACTTACAAATCAATCCTATCTCAGAGAAGATAAATCACACTTACACTTCTACTTGTTGATACAATTAGACATTCAAGGTCATGATTAATATGGATCTGCTAGACCTAACCAATGGGTCCATTATCACAATAACATCACTAAACAAGGTTACCTAGCCTCTAGTCAAACAACACTATAAAATAACTCTAACTAGGTCCTATGTTTTTATATTTACTAAGTGAATTAAAAGTAAAGTAAAATCTAATATAGTTCTCACCAAAGCTTGTGGCACAAAATGGGGGTAATAAACATAAAAAGTAAACATGCATAGAAGATATATACTTAAGCCAATGTATAGGAAATCCTAATGCATGGAAGAGAATTACAAATTCAAATATATATAATTTAAAAAAAGGAGGAAAAAAATTAGGAATATTCACCTTTGAAGATGAACATGTCGAGCCTCAATCTCTCCCTTGGCCAAGGTGCTTTGCAAGAGGTGGTTGTGGTATGTAAGAATAACAAGGATAAGTCATCCCTAAGCTACACAACTTCTCTATGTATCCAAAAGACTTCTCCACATGACAAGATCCATATTTATAAGTGTAGTATTGGAGCCTAAGTAATGCTTCTCAAGTATAATGGTGGATAAGCAGATGTGTGATTTAATATTCTTCTTCTCTTCCTAATAAATGTTAGAAATGGATGTGTATATAGATCTAAATCTAACCCTAAACCTTTATGAAAGTTTATCCGACTGGGTTGGTCCAATTCAACCTTGTATCATTAATTGATAAAATTAATTCAATTCTTAGTATGGGTCAACCAAGGTTGATTGAGACCTATGAATGCTAATATTAATTTGAATAGAGGGTTGGCCCAGGATGACATTATTTGATAAATGTTAAAATGGGTTTTTGGCTTAGGTATGGGCTAAATAAGGTGGTGAATTTCTTGTAGGAGATTGTGTAATGAAGGTGTCAAATCTTAGAGAAGTGTCTACAAAATGGTTGTGTAGATAGAAAGTTGTGGTATAGGGGAAAACAATCTTGAGAGGCACCAATGGTTTACCTGCCCCTTTCCTGGTACACCCTTTCAGGTGTGTACTCAAAGAGATTGAGACTCGATGGGTTCTTACATTAGAGAAAGCATCAGTAAAAGTTTGAAAATATTATGTGTATATACTATCCTTCCTATAAAAAAGGCCATTGTTCCCTAATTTTAGGTGGTATTTGGAATCAAGTATGTAATAGTTTTTATAACTCATCCTAGTGCAACTAATTTATGCTATGGACTGCCTACCAAATCACAACTCCTTTGAGAGCATAATTCAATGTACTCACCCTCTAATATATATTCAACACACGATGTTATAATTTTAAAATAAAGTGATTCAAGTCATTGATTGTAAAGTTTTTAGGTAATTTATGTTCTGTGTAAAACATAATGCACATTGGGTGTACCTCATGGTCTCCCCTTGACCAATTCAACATATAAATATTTGAGTCACCACTAACTGAAAACATTGTCTCCCATGGTAAAATACCTTCATTTTTTGGATTTGTGTAGTCAATGTCTATCACACCTCCTCTATACATAAAATATAATTCTAACCTAGTTGGTGATCACATTGAAGGTGACCTGCATCCATCCATTTGAAACTACAAAGCTGGGATCTTTATGATCACTATTTTAGAGGAAAACTATTCAGTTGGTTGTAACAACTATTGAGGCTACACTTCTAGATATAAAAATATATATTTTATAGCTCACAAAGCATTAGGTTTATATACTATACTTACCTTAAACCAACTATTATCTCCATACACATAAGCTGAATCTATATCCTTAGGTACGATGCATGGCTTGTGCTCTATTATATTTAGAGGTATAATTTTGATTTTATCCCCTTGGTGTGCTTCTAGCTAATTGTGCACTATATTAATGGTCATCTGAACATCATAGGCATACTTCTTACCAATTAATTTGGGGTAGTGCATGTCATCTATCTTCATCTCAATAAATTCAAAATATCCTCATAGGCTTATTTGAACCACTTTGATTTTTCACATCTTCCAATGGACCAATAGGCTCTACCCTTCCATAACATGTGAGGCTTAGTTCTATAGGAATATAACTGAGTGTTGGTTGTCCAATAGCTTCCTAGGTAGACTAAGGAATCATATTTATTGTGATACCAAAATTAAATATAACATTAGCCTCTTTATATACTGTTAGCTCAATATCCATGTGAGAATCAACATCATATGGTTTCTTAGTATTTATGTACCAAACTACCTTATCAATATGTTGCATACATTGTTATGCACACTCTAGTAAGTTATGCATAATATCTATAATATTATATGAAATATATTCATTTAATAGAGTGATAAAAGTTTTAAAAAGGTCAATCAATACAATCACTACTTAAATTACCTCATTATTCAATCAAACTATCCATACATCTACGCATCAATGACTATGGCATCAACATCCTACATAATCTAGTGTTGTATGTTCTAAAGAACTTGGGTTGCTTGGTACATCAAGACTTTTTCTATCATAGGGTTAGGACACTTATCCTAATAAAAATTTCCAATCTTAGATCCTTTGGTATTTCTAAAGGAGACAATCCTTACTCTACGTACAATTTATTTTTAATTCTTTTTATGAATGCATTCTCCTTAGGGTGCAAATATATGATTTTGAAATTTATCGCATGTTTATATTTCCTCTAATTCTCTAAAACTATACAATATTCATTACAGTGTTATCTTGGAACTCTGCAATAAATGAAATACATCTACCTTTGAGGATTTGTAGGGTAGTTTGTGTGAATAGGTTTATATTCACTACATAAATAACATTAAATTGGTTGATGAGCTTGCTAGTTATCATTATTGTGACCTCCTTAGTATCCAAAATAGTACCCATCATCTATATCCTCTTTTTTTTTGGAAAATCCAAACTTGAATTTTTTTTCGATCAAATCCCCTATGCTATTGTTACTAAGTATTATATCCTCCATACTACTACTGAGGGGATGATGGAGCCTGATTTGATTATTATGGTTGAGGAATCATAATAATATGTGATGATTGGTACGAATACCATGGAGATGATGGCATCCATCTTGCTATACCTTAGGATTGATACTATGGAAATGAAGGCATCCACTTAGGAACACATTATGTTGTGCTAATAATTCTACCTGTAAGCTTATAATTACTTGAGTTGTAGTAGGTATTATGCTATGATAATACTATGAATATGTTCCTAGTGATCTCTTATTTTAGTTATTACATTTCCCAACAACTCTTCTCATCATGATTTGGTGACTTACAAAAATTATAGTACATATTCTATGATTTTTTGATGTGTTGTTGTAGTAGATGAAATTTTAATGTCGTATGTCCTACTACCTTACATGTGTTGCATAAATATATTTTGATTTTAGGATAATAATTCCTATGATGACCTTATATTATACACTCCATACACCATGGGCCCAACTTGGGTTTATTACTTTCATGAAATTCATATATTCTTTATAAAAAAATATTTAATTTTGTCTCAATTTTAGTGTTAGTCGATGGAGCATCTCCATAATCCTTAATTTACATCAAATCACAACTACTCATGCATCAAATTTAATAAAAAACTATGATTTCATAATGGTAAGCCAATCCTTGATCATAGTCCCTCCACAAACTAGGCAGGCTTATCTTTATCATTCAAAATGAAGTTGACTTTGTTCATGACATACGAGATTCCATGATCATAATCCCATATTTATTCCCCACTTGTCTATTGAATATATTTAATATCTTGAATGGTTTGGATGGCACACTTATTCATTTAGATTCTATGATTAATGGGTCTTTGACTGGTTGAATTCTTAGGAAGTGTTGGTCTCAACAAGTGAATCACCCTCAAAAGATGCTCATCGACTTGAACATTCTAATAAAAACACCTAGAGATCAAAACTAGTAGGACAAAGTCCCCTTGTTTTTATGATTTGTTGGTGATCCAAGGGATAATATTTTATCAAACAAACATAACATGGGAAATCATATAAATGGTTCCACCAGAGGCTCATACTTGATTATTACTTAACTTGTGTCAGTATTTTCAAGATTGTTAATATTATAAAACATATGTACAAAATGTGGGGTAAAATAAATCAGAAGTGGTCTCATAAAAAAAAGGGGAGAGTCAGGGCAAGGCAAAAAAGAAATTGGTGTTTGAATAAGCAAAACTAATTAATACTATAAACACATGAAATCATCACTAGACTGCATCAAACCATTGTTACACTAGTTCGACTAATGCACAAACCAAAATGAAAAAAAATAGGTAATATTTTGAGGGATCACACAAGAAGCACTTCATTCAAAATCCTTAAGCTAATGAAAATATACTTGGAAAGCACTAGATTACACACATAAGCCAACAAAATTTTCAAAATTAAACATATAAGGAGAATGAACTTAATAAAACTAGTAAAATCTCAATATGATCGCATTTAATTAACAATCTAAGATAATAAAAATGTTTACAGCATCAACTAGGATTTTCATTTGAATAATGGAAGATAAAAAATGCATAGATAGAGTCACAATTGTAGGTGTATTCCTAGCAACATTTAGATAGTCTTAGTGAAAAAATATCCCCTTATACAAACAAACCACTGGGCTTAAATATACCAATTCAATCTCATGGGAATTAATTACATATAGTTTTAGGTAATTGGTGAAATTAGATTTGAAACTATAATTCCAAGGCTACCCTTCATTATAAATCTGATCAAATTAGGTTTTCCTTATCGTAGTTAGTTCAGACACAACATTCTCTTTCTTCTAGAAGTAATTTAGAGTTGAATATATTCTCTAGCTCTTATCTCCATGAATCTCTACGTAGTCATTTGATTTATCTCAATTCTAATTTATTCTCTGTCTGCTACTTGGCTTCTCCAAAAACTTGTCACATTATTGAATAGATTGAATAATCATTATGAAGATACTTGTAAAAACCTTCTACCTTCATCTTTAAAGTAACTCTAAATCAGTGTTCATTTACTAGGCATAAGGAAGCAGTTGGGATTGCATCAGGACTATCAACTACCCATGCTTCTACACAATCAATTAATATGCCTTTTAAAGGTTGAGTTTGTCTTTTATGCTCTTTGAATGATCCCACTATGTACACCATACTAAATATTCACATCTTTTTCATGATTTAGTTGATCTATGATTTGATTCTAAAAATTAGATTAAATGTATGGTCTATTCTAGGCCTTTGATGGTTTAGAAGGGTAGACATGCCATCAATTTTATGCCCATGCCTTGTTGGTTTCACTACTAATGTGTCCTTTGTTTACATGGTCCTTTCCATGTAGTTTCTTCTTGGCTTACCCTCTACTTTACCTTCATTACACAGTTGATTTTGTTTATGTGGGGCCTATTTTAACACTTGGCTACTCATCATAATCTAAGGGCTTTAGCTATACCATTTGATTTTTTCCACTTCATAACATGCAACCTCTCTTCTCTCTTCCTATACTCTGCCAAACTAGGAGACTAACAACTCTGATAATAGGGATAATAACTCCACATGGTGTTTGTTGATTGGTTCTTAGCTTCTAGTATATTGTGACTATTTTACCATGTGTCTCTTTCTCACTCGCCTTCTACTTAGCTTAGGAATTTATGCTATGCTGACTATTTTAGCCATGATGTAGTGAGATCATGACATACAATGTAATCCATCTCACCCAGAGATCAGCTAGGATTCAAAGTTGCAAAAACCAACTTGGGATTGCAGGTCAATGAAATTTCACCACATAGAGTCATCTTGCTCACCCATTTGCCTAAAGGATTTGTGATTTGTAAAAACATCTTCGAGATAGTAGTGGAGTAGGATGATGACATGTAGCATCATCTCACTAACACATTATCCTATAGGTATTACATTGGTATGCTCATCTCAAAAATAGTAGAGTAGCAGGATTATGCCACATGGTATCATCTTGATAACCCACTATCCTAGAGCATTATTGACATCATTATAGTTAACCTTGAAGAAAATAAACTAAGTATTAAAAGAATTTTTAACATGCTTATGACTATCAAGAGAGTGACATATGGTGGTGGACAACTTTGTGAAATCAACCAAGCAATGAAAGACTTTTGGGTAAGGCCTAGGACTACCAAGAGCTTTAAGAAATTGCCATGTGGTACGGGGACAAACTTAGGCACATACGGGCACAATATAAAATACAAATTCAACAACTTCAAATTAAAATCCAATGGCTAAGCATTTGAAAATAAACAGCTAGGATAATTCAAACTCAAATGGCTAAGTCTTTTGAAATAAAACAAAGGGGCATGAAAACTTAACGAAAGAAAACCATTCAAAAGCAAATTTTATATAATTTAATGAAATCATCTAATGCAAAAGATGAATTCAAGGAAACTTATAACCAATTTAGATCAAATTAAATTAAGAATGGATTCAATTACTTAGGAAAATGAGCAACAAACTTTGAAATAGTTAGATAATTTGCATAAGCCTAAGGTGAAATTGTCTAAAGGAAGGTTATAAAATGTATTTCAAAACACAAGCAAACAAATATACTAAGACTTAATAAATTTATGTAGATTTAGATTTATTAAAACTCACTCACTCCTAGATGAAAGCTTGGGTTGAACTAAAGAAATGCAAAGACATTAAATTAAACCAATTAAGCCACTTATAACTAATCATCTAGTAGATTGCCAAAAAGGTTGATTTGAATGAATAACCACAATAAACTCGTGAAAGGTACAAGACTAGTCTCCCAAGTAAAATAGGTTCCCCATTTTTATCTTTAAAAAAGTGGTGTGTTGGATCCCAACAATTGGTGACCTCTATAGGGAGAGTGATACTCAGCAATCAAAACCTAAAACATGAAACTTCAGACCCAAAATAGGGGCATAAACCAAACATAATTCTCAATACAAAATCAAAACATGAAAATGCTAAGCCTCCCTCAACATGGGACATACTAATTTTCCTATCCATACCTATAGTGTGTGTATAATGATTATTTAGTTATTGCCTTTTCTGAATCCAAATGGAATCCATCAGATCTTTATGAGAAATTTGTGTCTCTAATAGGGGAATTGAGGTTATTTGGCTTGAAGGGGAAGTGGCATGAGCATTGATCCATTGATAGACAAACATTCATAGCCCTAAAAAAGTTTAATTTGGCTCCTTCCAAGGCCTTGATCCACTTCTATCTAGGTTAGAAAGCTTATGGTGGAGTTTCCCAGATCAACCCTATATGTGGAGAGCTTTAGTATTTAGCTTTTGGATTAATTTTTTTTATTAGGAAATTTTTAGAGTCTCTCCACTAAGGGTTCAAGAACCAAACTATGGGTTAAATTATGGTATCATAAAACTCAATACTACTCAAAAAACCTACATGAACCTATCGTATTCATTTTTATTTAAGATGTGTTTTAAAGTGTAATTGGAAGGTACAAAACATAAAAATCCATGTTTCTATTCATCCCCATTCTCTATTAAGGATAATGGAATTTCATAATTTTAAAAATGCATCAAGAATAGTTTTATTCTATACTTTTTCCCAATCTTCTTACCCATAGTCTAGACTCATCATGCTAGGACAACAGTCATAGGCATCAGTCACTAATTGGCAAAATTAAACACCCTTACCTTGAAGTTATACACAAGGATATCCCATCTTAACAGGCTATTGCCTTCTATATGGATTTTGATATTGGCCACCAACATGAAATGGGATTAACCAAGATGAAAAACACATATAAAATTACTGCATAAGACTAGTCAACAAGTCTTACCAATGATTTAGGATAAGACATGCAAGAGGACGATAATCACAAAATTGGTGTTTAAAACACAAACATATGCATTAGTGTTGTCATTAATAACACTACTACTGGAAGCACACAATATATAAGTCACATGACCAATTTTTATTAAATCATGAGAGGTTGATACATCTTCACCCAACACAAAAATGGAACTAAAACACAGGCAATGATCCCAATGAAGAAACAAACTAGACCTAAACAAGATAAAATAAGAAAGGAGGCAATGGAGTAGGACCAAAATAAATAAAACACATAATCAACATAGAAAAAACATATATAAAACCTAAACTATAAATTTAATGAAACTATATACAATTATTTATAAAAATTAAATGCTCAATTAGTCAAAGGTGATGTCTGGATGGGTAGTCATGAATTAATGCTTGATGTACTACCCATTCAAAAGGAGTGGCAACTCATTTCCTTGAATATATTTTAGCCTAAATGCATTAGCTTTAAACAACTTAGAGATCTGATATGGACTACTCCACAATGTGTTAAATTTAGGATGTTGACCCCTCTTCTCATGGGCCTTATCCCATAAATCGCTGAGTCTTCTAACTAGAAACACTTCACTTTAGATGATCGATAAAAACATATCTTAACTGTTATATGAGACCTATTTAAGTTATGCATAGCCTTATCCCTTTTATCTTCCATTTGAATTAGCTCTAATAACCAAGTTTGAGCTATCTCATTAGGCTCGAGGTAGTTTATGATAAATTGATGAGAGGGATTCTTGATTTATATAAGGAAGATGGGATCTGTGCCATAGAATAGTAAGAATGGTGAACTCTTCAAACTTTTCTTATGCCAAGTCTTATATTACCATAAATCATACTTCAATAATGAATGTCAACTATGTGAATTTTGGTCAATTGTTGTATTTATAGAGTCATGAAAATTTTTGTTAGTGGATTCTATAAGACCATTGCCTTGGGGATATCTATTGAAATAAAAATTAAGAATAATCCCATTTGTATATGCATATTTGGTCAATTCAATAGATTTAAATGAAGTCCCATTATCACATACCAATGAAAGAGGTGTCCCAAAGTGAGTCAAAATATATTATTCTAAGAATAAAATGGCCTCTCATCAATGTTATTACTTATGGCCTTGGCTTTTGCCCACCTTGTTCAATAGTCTATAGTGGTGATAATGAAATAATGTCCCATTGAATAGTTGATATTTATCACCCCAATGAAGTCAAATCCCCACTAGGCAAACATACATTCTTCAATGATGGGTTATAGGTATGGTGTATTTATCTCTTAGCGAAGGTTTACCACTTATGGCATGTGCATATATGAACATGAGCATCTTTAAATAGAGTGGGCCAATAAATACCTACTCTAAGGATCTTGTGTGTAGTGACATTGCTTGAGGTATGACCACTTCCTAACTTATTTCTCTTCTTCTTTAGATAAAAAATGAAAATGAATCTCCTCATGGTTATTCCTATACATAATTCATTTATTCAATATGAAATGGGTAACCTTCAACCTTAGAGGTCTTTATTACATTCTGTCAAAGTCTATAGGTGGCATCCCATAGATTAATTAGTGTATGATTGGATCATACCATAGGTTGGGTTGAATCTCTCACTCATTAACATTTACCATATACATGATGAGATCAACCTCAATCATCAATTTTGAAATCCCTTGGCCATGCACTAGCTTTGTCAGCTTCACCTCTACACTGTATTCTTGAAACTTGGTAACCCTACGTTCTCTCCTTTCACTAAGCTCATTATGTACCAACATTTTTTTGATTGTAGAATCATGAACAAAAACATAGAATTTATTTTGCATAATGTAATGGTGAAACTTATTGGTTTATTTCACTAGTGCTTAAGCTTACTTGTCTAATGTTAGGTATCTCAGCTAAGCCTCCATTAAGTAACTTCTCATGAAAGTAATTGGATGCTTTCCATCATGGAATTTATGCATCAATGATACTACAATAGTCTGATCTAAGGTAAATGAGTAAAGGTATAAGTCCTTTGCATAATCAAGGCTAGATAACATAGGAGCTTGCATCACTGCATCTTTAATTTCATGAAATACATTCCTTTGTAGAAGCATTCCAATCTAATTTAGCACCTATTTCAACATCAAATTTAAAGGCTTAGTTATCTCTACAAATTTTGAAATGAATTTGTGTACAAAGTTTATTTTTATGAAGAAAGACTTCAATTCCTTTTTACTATTAGGTAGGTGCAACTCAGTAATCAAATTTGCATGGTTGGGGTTAATAAAAATACTTTTCTTCATGATCACATGGCCTAATAACTTACCCTATATAGTGAAGAACATATTGTTCTTTGAGTTAAGAGATATACCATAGAATTTGTAGTGTTCAAATATCTTTTCCAAATGACTAAAATTTTTAGAACCACACTTATAAAATAAATTCAAGTCATCCATATAACTATGATATAGTTACCAATAGAACCTTTAAACGTGGTGTATATTACTCATTAGAAAGTATCCCCTATATTAAGTAGCCCAAATAGAATCTTATTGTAAGTGAACATGCCGATTTAGTGGTGAAGGTGGTTTTAATGTGGTCAACTCCAACAACCAAAATATGATTATAGCTCAAGAATCCGTCCAAGGACATTATCTTAGAGAAACTCACTTGTTGAATGACTTCATCCAAGGATGGCAGAGGGTAATTGTATTTGTCTGATTCTCAATTGAGGGTCCTAAAATCTACACAAAAGTGGATTTACCCATTATTATTCCTTATGAACAATAAATTAGATACCCAAATTGAGTTTTTTACTATAAAAAATATCCTTGTTGATAGTATTTTATACAATTATCTAAGAATGAGAGGCTCTAGGATGGGGTTAACTAGTCTTTACCTTTGTCTGAAGGGCTTTTGATCAAGATTCAAGGGGATATTATGGGTCATGTTGTTAGGATCAAAGGATTTGAGATCATTATAGCTCTATGCTAAAATTTATTGGTAATGAATAACCATCTTCCCAAGCTTCTGCATTTCTTCACTAGTATATTGGGTCCTACCATTATATTTTTAGGCTTATCTATAGTCCCTAGATTAAGCACATAGGTTGCCTAGGTAGGTTGAGTTTTCTTTTTAGATGCAATTGTGATGTTATCTAGGTTGAAGATCCTCTCTAAGGATAGCATACCCTTGGGGATTATAATATCTTTTAGCTACAAAATCCCCTCATGACTAAATTGATTTTCATTTGAATCAAGCTACTCCTAATTAATTATTTGCACATTGAATACATTATAATTAGTCACGAAGTCCAAAATATTCTTGTCATAATCAAATAATTAAAAATTCTCTATGTTATCTAGAACCAAATGATAAAAAATTAATTAAGCAGAGAATATTTGTAGATCAAAACTATCTAGTGGTGTCAAACTTGTGGTTGAGACAACCAATGAGTTAACCATACTATTTTATTCCCTAGGAATAATTGAGATGTTAAATTCATTAAAATATTCAATTATATCCCATGAACAATACTTTTAATTCCTTAAATGAGAGAGCTTGCATTGTAATTGATTGCATAACTAATAAACAACTAATTCAAAATCACTAAAGACTCTCAACATATGTACTTGATGACTAACCATAAATTGAAGCCCCAAGATTAAAGCTTCATATTCAAATATATTATTTATGCATTGAAACTGTAATCTAAATGCTTTCACATAAATTTTTCCATTAGGTTAAATCAATACAATACCAACACATGAACCTTGCTTGGAGCAAGATCTATCTATAAAGAGAGATCACGTCCCTAAATTCTAATTTTGATATGTAGTCTTGATATTTGATACCTTGGTGGTCAGGGTATACATGCCCATGTTGGTGGAAGTGTAATTAACTTGATCATTGATAAAATTATATTCAATGATCATGAATTTCATGTAGGGATCTCAATATACATGGATTTGGTTTTCAACTCCCTACCATGGCAACCACATATGAGAGAATTAAATGGCCACACATCCATTCAAGGACTTAGACTAGTCTCTACTTAGTATCATGTTTTAGCTTTCAGGAATGTCAAATGATTGAACATATATAAACATATGAATACAAGGATCAACCTATAATTACACATGCACATTCAACAAGTCACCTATGACATTGACTTCAGATTTATCTAAACCTCAATATTATTAGATTTGACATGAGTTAGACTTATCATTTTGCACACTCCTAAAGGCATGAAATTTTTAGATGCACCAAAATAAACTAATTAGTTATGCACATTCCTTCCAAATATTTAGATAGTAAGCAAAAAAGGAGGCACTTCTATCTTAGTTTTGTGTGTGACCACATTGGTATTGGTTGGACCCTTTTGCTTAGGCTAGCTACTCTGATCATTGAGATATCTATGTAATAATTCTCTTTTTTTAGTTATGTAAGCTAGCTTAAGGAGCATAATATTGGCCTTAATCTTATTCATGTCTACACTATGTTGTACCTAGTTTTGCTTGTGGGAGTCTGACTGTCATTGACCTTAGGCAGAAGAGGATTTTTATTTGCCTTTGGATCTAAGGGCATAGTAAGATTATTAGGTGGAGTAGAAGTTGTTAAAGGATACTAAGTCTTATTACTCAAGACATAATTATAATTCTAAATTTTTTGGAATGCTTAGATGTCATCGACATTCTCCTCTAGTTCAATGTCCTCTATTTTTGGGAATTCCATGGTCTCTAAAACCATAGCAGTGCTAGGGGACTTTGAGGAGCTAGGGGAATTAGCATGATTTGAGGAATTTGAGCTATTGGGAATAATATCATATTCATCCATCTCCTTTTGGAATATCTCAAAAGCATGGTAGAATTAGACATAATCTAACACTCCATGATGGGATGTGTTATGCACCCTACACCAATTTGGGAGAGAAATCTCTAGTAGATTTATCTTAGGAAAATTGTTTGTATTCAATTTAACTTGCTTCTCAGTCCTATTAGAAAATTTGAAATTATGTTGTTAAGTGTAGATCAAGGAAGAATTACCACTAGTTGAACTCCCTAATTGTTAATACAGAATAAGAAAATCATTTGAAAGCCTTTGGACCATTATTTGAATAACATCCAATTCAAGTTTGGGTGGCTCTTGGGGAATAATCTGAGTGTTATTCATGGTAACCAAGACAAAATATTGGATATATGGTTGTGGTGTAGGCTCATTTGCTAGAGGACTCAAGAAATAAAGGTGTTGATTAGGAACAACTTGAGCTAATAGTAGATGATTTATGATCAAGAAAGGATGGGGAAAGGGAACATTATGTTGAATAGGTGGAATCATATTGAGAGCATGCATGGGTAGCATCTAGTATATAAGGGGATTGAACACATGAACCTTAGAATTGAGCTACCTATCCACTTTAATTGACTTTGAATATGCTAATGGTAGAGTGTTGAATGTTGAGTCTCTACAGAGAAACATTATGGTCCATGAGTCCAAAGCATTTTTGAACATCTCTAAGGTGAGTTGAGCATTGGGCCTATATAAAATAGAGACTCGGGCATACATATCCTAGAATCAAGTGATGAAATTTTGAATGGGATCATTTGGATTTATCTTCATGTAATAAGACTACTGATAGACTACACTGGGGTCCACTACATGGCCCAAACTAGGACAAAAAAGCATTGCTCGATTTCCCCCAATTGGTAATGGAGTCTAGTGGGAGATTAAGAAACCAATAATATGTTACATATGAAAATGTATATGGGAATAACATACATGCCACATATTCATGTTCAATATTCAATAGTCTTGGGGATGTCTTATAGGTGATAATATACTCTTATGCAGTTCTACCCATCTTAGGGGTGAACCTTGGAAGATAACATTATGGATTCCTTAGCAAATCATGTATGGAACCAGGAAAATTAATAACATACCCTACTAACTAGGATATTAACATTAGATCAGGACTATGGAAAACAGGTTTAGGAACCACTAAGGATGGGAAGGTTAATTTTATGGGTCTCTATATGCCTTGATCTGATCTTAGTTTTATATATGTTTAGAGGGGGGAAAAAATAAACCTTATAGAGCTCGATCTACTAGTATACCATGTAATTCGATAAGTAGGAGCCATAGTGATAAACCATACTTAAGCAAGTGATGGAATTCATCCAAACTTGAAGTAACTTTAAGCATACTCTAACATAGTATCAAACATATCCTACCATTTCAACCATGTTACATGAAGCTTAAGTGTTCATTAAAACTAACTAACCAAATAAAAGCAATATTAAATAACTATAATCTAATGACAATCTTGAAGTCCTAGAGCTCAAGGCCCTCCTTCTAGCACTAGTCAGTGTTGGTCTC
Source organism: Torreya grandis (assembly GCA_037957365.1). Taxonomy (NCBI): domain Eukaryota; kingdom Viridiplantae; phylum Streptophyta; class Pinopsida; order Cupressales; family Taxaceae; genus Torreya; species Torreya grandis. The sequence continues at coordinate 18,279 of JARHVA010009813.1, forward strand.
AGTAAGTGACTCACCCTTGGAAGTTACTCATTTGGTTGAACATTCTAAGAAAAGCACCTATATATCAAAACCAATAGGATAGGGTCCCCTTATTTTTAGGATCCACTGGTGATCCAAGGGCAAATATTTCATTGAACAAACATAGCATGGGTAGGCATATAAATTTTTCCACTAGAGGCTCACACCTAATTGTTACTTCACCTATGTTAGTATTTTAAAATCTAGTTTAGACTATAAAACATATGTACAAAAGCGGGGGTAAAAAAAATTAGAAGTGTTGTCATACAAAAATAAAAGGGAGAGTCAGGGTAGGGTAGAAAATGAATTGGTATTTGAATAAGCAAAACTAATTAATACTGAAAATACATGAAATCATCATTAAGACACATCAAACCATTATTAGACTAGTTCAACTAATGCAAAAACCAAAGTAAAACAACAAACAAGATTTTGAGGGAACACACAATAAATGCTTCTTTCAAAATCCTTAAGCTAATGAACATGTACTTGATAAGTAGTAGATTACACACATGAACCAACAATATTTTCAAAATTAAATAGATAAGGATAATGAAATTAATCAAACTAATAAAAGCTTAATCTAATCACATTTCATTACCAGTCCAAGACAATAATAATGTTTACAACATCAACTAGGATTTGCAATCAAACAATGAAAGATAAACAATGCCTAGACATAGTCACAATTGTAGGTGTATTCCTGGCATCATTTAGATAGAGTCTTAGTGAAAAATTCCCCCCTTATAGAAACAAATAATTAGGATTAAATAGACTAATTGAAGCTCATGGGCATTAATTATATTCAATTTTAGGTAATTGGCAAAATCAGATTTGAAACTACAATTCCAAGGCTACCCTTTACTAGAAATCTATTTAAATTAGGTTGTCCTTATCATAGTTAGTCCAAACATGACATTATCCTTCCTTCAGAAGAAATTTATAGTTGAATGTCTTCTCTAGTTCTTGTCTCCAAAATCTCTATGTAGTCATTTGATTTTTCTCAATGTTAGTGCCTTATCTCTCTGCTACTTGGCTTCTCCACAAACTTGCCACGTTCTTGAATGGATTAAATAATAATTATGATGATAATTTCAACAACCTCCTACCTTGGTATTCAAAGTAATTCTAGATTAGTATTCATTTATTAGGCACAAATAATTAGTTGGGATTGCATCAAGACTATCGGATGCCCATGCTTCTATGCAATCAATTACTATGCCTTTTTAGGGATGAGTTTATCTTTTATGATCTTTGTGTGATCCCACTACACACACCATGATCATTATTCCCACATTATTCGTGATTTAGTTGATTTGTGATTTGATTCCATAAATTAAATTGAATGTGTAATCTATTTTGGGTCTTTAATTATTTTGAAGGGTAGATGAGCCATCAATTTTATATTCATGCCTTGATGGTTGCACTTCCAGTGTGTCCTTTATTTGCATGGTCCTTTCCATGTTTCTTCTTATTAGCTTCCCCTATGATTCCTCGCTACAAGGTTGGTTTTTTTTCTATGGGACCCCATTTTAACACTTGACATCTCATCATCATCTATAGGCTTTAGCTCTATCATTTATTTTTGTCTACTTCATGGCGATGTGGCCTCTTTTTGATCTTCTTAGGATCTAAAAAAATGGGTGACTAATAGATCTAAAAATAGGGATGACAAATCCACATGAGACTCACTAATTAGTTTTCTAGCAAACTTTAATGATTCTACCACATGGCTTTTTATCACTCTCCCATTGTTCAACTTAGGATTTTATGTTATGATAATTGTTTCAATCATGATGTAGCGAGATCATGCCACATAGCATAATCCTACTCACCCAATGGTCAGATAGGCTTAAAATTTACACAAACCACCCTAAGATAGTGGAGCAATAGGATTTTGACATTTGGCATCAACCCACTCACCCACTCATCGAGAGGCTTCATGCTCTCTACAAACATCTTAGGGATACTGGAGTATCAAAATGATGCCACATGGGATCATCTTGCCAAACCACTATCCTAGAGTCATTGCACTAGTATGGTCATCTATGAGATAGTGGAGAAATAGGATTATGCCATCTGGCATCATCCCAATAACCTGTTAGCCTAGAGCATTGTTGATGTCATTTCCCCATCAAACAAGCTTGAAGAAAATTGACTAAGTCGTAAAAGACTTTTGAATAGGCCCAAAACTATTAGGAGAATGAAACTTGGTGACAAGCAACTTTGTTAAATCAAATAAGTGATTAAAGTCTTTTAGGTGAGGCTCAAGACTCCCAAGAGCCTGGGAAGTTGCCATGTGGTGCTGGGACAAACTTAGGCACCTATAGGCACAGTATAAAAGACATAGTTAGTAAATTTGAATTAAAAGCCAATGCCTAAGCATTTGAAAAAAAATGTCTAGGATAATTTGAATTCAAATGGTTAAGTCTTTTGGAATGAAATAAAAGGGCATGAAAACTTAGTGAAAGAAAACCATTCAAAATCATCTTTCATCTAATTTAATGAAATTTTATAAGGTAAAATATGAGGCCAAGGAAACTTATAGCCAATTTAGATATAATTAAAGTAGGAATGGATTTAATTTCTTAGGAAAATGAGTAATAAAAATCTGACATAACCAGATAATTTGCATAAACCTAAGGCAAAATAGTCTAAAGGGAGACTATAAAATGTGTTTCAAAACATAAGTAGACAAATAGACTAAGAATTAATAAATCTACGCAAAATCATAAAAAATCACTCACTCTTAGATGCAAGCTTGGGATGAATTGAAGAAATGCAAACACATTAATGCAAACACATAAGTCACGTGTAACTAATCTTCTAGTAGATTTTCAAGAAGGCTTATTTTTGTGATTAAAAGGAATCCAAGAGGGAAGTTAGTATTGTGTTAGTATGATGAAAACCAAATAAAAACACACTAAGAAACCTAACACCTCAAGCCTAGACACTCAAAGAGTAATAAAATAATACAAGTAACTATCAATACAAGACAAAACAAGCATCATTTACCTTCTTTGAGAGCAATATTTTTATGTTGGCCATGGAGGAATGTGCTCGATCATGTGCTCAAAGAGTCTTGGATAATGGTGCTCCTTACATCATCTCTGCTTGTCACCTTGGTAATGTTAGGATTTAGATTTGGCTTTGGATTGGCTTTGATGATTTTCTCTCTCAAAAAATGAACATTATAAAATTACATAAAAGGGGCTCCTTAAAGGCATTTTTTCATGATAAAATTACACCAAAATATATTTGTTGAATAATAGGTGAAGCCTTGTATTTATAGCCTTTCAAACTAACGCTAAACCAAGTGTAGTTAGGTTAGAGTTAACTGAAGTTAATTTTATTTCAACCCTAGTTGATTTAAGTAGGGGACAAGTATTTAATATATGGGATAGAGATCCCATTTATTAAGCATGGCTCTCCATTTTTGAATTTAAGGTTTTAAGGGAGATATTTTCAATTCCTTGACTTTGAGGATGATGACATCATCATGACCTCAATTTTATTGAAATTTCATTTTAAAAAATTCATTTTCACTAATTACACATGGAAATTTCAATTAATCATTTAGTCTTAATTTCTTAGTTAATTCATTATGCTTAGCATTTTTGCACTTTAAGAATTGTTTAATGGGTCTAAAGGCCAAAATGTCAATTTACTAGGTCGTAAGTTGACTAGAGATGAATCTATGAGAGGTTACTATTGTGTATAAGATGATACCAAAAAAAGGATGCCTCAACATAATTATGAACACTAATATCTAGTGTGTAGATGAAATTGGGACATTCAGTTATTCCTAGGATTTATTTTCACTATTTGGTAGAAATCACTCTAAAGTCCGATTGGAACACAATTGTGGCTAAAATGGAGTGTCTATAATTTGAATTAACAACCACAATGAACTCTTAAATTTTACAAGACCAAAATCCAAAGCAAAAGAGGGTCCCCTTTTTCAGCTTTAAAAATGGGGCATGTTGGATCCCAAAGGAAATAAACATATATTTCATATATGAATTCTAGAGATCAACTTGTTAAGGTCTTGATGATCTCACACTTTTGAACATCCTTAATGGTCACTCCTTCAATCTACCATTAATGTGATAGGTTAACAAATACTACTTAGGGTTAGAATATCAATCATCTGGTGTTAAATCAATAAACATTCTTGCATTCAAAGTCATTCTTGGTATACTTGTAAGTACTACTATCTTCTACAAATGAGTCTTTACTGGTGTCTTACAACTTATTTCTAAATAAAACCCAACCTATTATATATTCTTCTTGTCTATTATTTTAAAAGTATCTATGTTAAGTTTACCAAGTTTATTTTTAAATGAATCAAACCAATTTACTCATGTCCTAGCATCTACACTTAGATTGCTCCATTTTGATGATAAAATGGGTTTGGGGATTGCATAATCACAATATGAATGATCCATGTCTTCAAATTTTTATATATGTGACTTTGAACCTGCAATAATCTTATGATTTTGCATAACTTCATCCACATAACATTCTTTCCTTTATCCAAACAATATCCTTCCTTGTAACTATGATAGACCACTATCTTATAACTGCTCTAATGTTACTCAATTTTTCTCTTTCTCCTCTCCATATTCCATTACCTCTTTATCCTAATCTCTATCCTCTTCTTTATCAAGCCCTTTACTCCTCACTTTTCATAGTTTCCCAATTATTCAATTTCTATAAATTATGTAGCCTCTCTCTAGGCTCCACTCTCTTCTAAATTCTCTATTTTACTCCTACTCTTATTCATAATTACATTTTGGTTATCCTATTTATTTAACCTTCTTTGTTATCACAACTCTCTTTCCAATCCTAGAATTTTCTTCTCACTCTGTTTCTCTACATCCTCCATATTCTATGTTTAGGTTCAAGTTCCTCTACTAATCTCTTCATCATTCACTCCTATATTACACACACCTCCATAACACTTGAAGTGACTACTCCATCTTGGTAGGGGTAGGCATTATGGCATTTTAAATAACCAACATCTTGATAAGTTTAGGTATTAGTTGAAGAAACATTACTTGGATGCCTCTCATAAACATATATTCTATACCTTCAAAAGCTAGATATCATTGTATAACAAATTTTAAATTATATCTTTCGATGGTAGCTTTTATCTAGTGATTTATCGCATGAGTCATGCTAGTATCTAATGTTCATAGGTTTTCCAGTATTTATTTATTCCAAGATATAAATTTTATCCTTTTAGCCAAAAATAGTAGTATTCTAATCTTGACAACCATGCATATAATAGTCCAAGCAATTTACACTAGAAAATATCATATATTTCACCATAAATGTGCTCATGAATAACTTATTACACATAAATACCTATTATTCTTGCTTCCTCCTACATGAAATTGTGAATTTGTTCATCAAACCATATCTCTAAGTCTTTAGCATCACAACATGTTTTATTTATGCACTCTCATCACATCATTGTTAGTAGAGGTTCCTAGAAAACCCATCTAAACATGCTAATATAGGGATAAATGTGTGAAGTAGGAACAAAGTTACAACATAGAGGTAGTTAGAGAATGAACCAAGCTATTATTTAGTCAAAGGTGAAGTATTTATGTTATATAATGTAGTATTGATAAATCTAACACATATATTATTATTCTACATGATTAAAATATTTAGGCAAATAAAGCATTCACTACACATAGAATAATGATATAAGACATTTAGAAAAACCCATTACATAAATTTATATAATTCTCTATCACATCATTATTATTTTATAATAAAATCAAGTACTATTTATAGAAATTTTACAAGGCATTGTCACTTCATATTCTAGTCTTTAGCTTCAAATAAAAGAAAGACTCTTTGCAGTTTGAAGACTCTAACATGCCTTCAAGTGCTAAATACATAAATAGAGATACAAAAGATAAAATAGTGTGATTCACACACATGTACATCAATTAAACTATGTGATTTTATATCCCTATTTATTACCAATAAAAGTTTATCCATAATAAATATTTATGCACATCTCTTATGGACAATCAATCTTTAAAATATTGTAAAGTTAAAAAAACTAGTGATGAATATAGTCCATTTTGATTATTTTCAACCTACTATAATACCTCCATCATAGATTATATCATTGGAGTAGATACACACATATGAAATTTGTGAGTCAAGCAAAGCTAATGAAAAAGAGTCAATTCTATAAGAATCAAGCCAAAAAAATACAATAAAGGACACATAAGAAGACAAGATAATATATCTTCCACTAATATTCAACTTAAAGGATCCAAATCATATTTTCATGGAATAATATGATAGTGATGATGATGAGAATGACATCCCAAATAACATAGATGAGTATTTGTCTCATCTAAAATTTTCACCCATTTGTCTTGGATAATACAAGAATGATTCCAAGGTAGTAAGAAACATCAAAGTGGATAAGGGAAAGGCACACATCTGAAATACTCATAAGGATACATATGAAAATAATTATTACAATATAATTTTATAAAAACATACTTCAAAGATAAGTCCTCCAGTGAATAAATTCTTTGTCAGATATAACATAACTAAAGAATAAGAGGCACATCACATTACACAATGCATCAAAGGTGCACACCATGAATTTATGATATAATTTATATGTAATCAAAAACACATGATATCTATAAATTAATCCTAAATAAAAAAACATAGATTATACTTACACTTCTCATTGGGGATACATTAGATAATAAAAAACATGACCAATATGGGGATCTGCTAGACCCAATTAGGGGATCTCTTATCACAATACATGATTCTAGGGAGGGTTCCAAAGCCTCTAGTCAAACACAATCACATAATAACCCTAGCTAGGTCCTATGTTTTATATTTCACTATACTAATAAAAAGTAAAGTTTAATCTAGTACTCACTGAAGCTTGTGGCACAATATAGGGCATAGTAAAAAAACATGTATATGATAATCTCAATTAAGATATGTATGAGTAAGACCATAATACATGGAAGAAGAAGAGTAGTATTATTCAAAGCCAATACTTATACTACTTTTATCTACTAAAAAAAGGAGCAAAGTTAGAGAATACTTACTTGAAAGATGAACCCGTTGAGACTCAATATCTCCCTTAGCCAAAGGGGCTTTGTAAGAGGTTGTTGTGGTTTGTAAGGATCACTAAGAAAGGCCAAAGCATCCAAGACTTCTCCACAAGACTAAATTTTCCAAGTAGAAACTCTAAGCTAAGTCTCTTCAAGTAGAATGGTGGAAGAGTAGATTATAAAGAAATAAAAACAAATAATAACTCTTGTTCATTTGTAAATAATGATGAAATGATCTTGTATATATAGGTAGATTTAACTCTAAGCCATTCTAAAGGTTTCCACTAACATGGTCAACCTAGTATAGCTATGGACAAAAATTCATTAGGTCAATCAAAAGCTAACTTAGACCCTAAATGAATTTTACCCAAAATAGTACAGGGTTGACCCAGTCAACCTAGTATATTAGAATGTCAAAAGGGGCTTAAGGTGAGGAAAAGAGGGATGGAAAGTGGGAAAATACTAGAGGAGTGTGTAAAATAAAAGTAATAGCTTAGGAGAATGTATTCAAGAGCTAGTTGGATTGGTAATAAGTGGTAATAAGAGAAAATTATACTATGAAGCACTAATGGTCTACCCACCCCTTTCCCAATACACCCTTTAGGGCATGCACTTAGAGAGATTGAGTCTCAATGAGTTCTTATAAGATATAAAGCATCAATATTTGATAAAATTTTGAAATATTATGTGTATATATATTTCCCACTTAAAGCTCATCACGTGTCACTCAAGTGTAATATGGTATGGTGCTTCGAGAAATAACACGATAATACACAAAGCTAAGGCTAAAAAATTGCAATATTTTAAAACATAAATCAACTAAAAGTAAATGATATAAATATAAATAACTAAAAAGTAAATGTGATATATAACTTGACTTACCTTTATTGATTAATGGTTGTCTATTATGTTTATAGTTTTGATTGTGGATGGTGCAAAGACTACTTTTGACAAACCCAAGAATACAAAACTAAAGAGCAAAAACAAACAAATGTAGGAAAGCCAAGATAATTGGTGCTATGTGGATGGGAAGTACTTATAAATTTGGAAAGATGGAGTGACAAGTGCTATGGTAGACCAAATGAGCAAGTCAAAATTTAGAGTAAATTGGTAATCAAAAAGCCAAGGCTACTAAAGACTGAAAAAATCAAACAAGTAAACCTAAAGTAAGAAAGACAAACTCACCAAGTCAAACCAAGGATACATTTTATAAAGGAGGGTAATCAAACATGAATGTAAAATTAGTAACAATCCTTAAACAAATATGGGAAAGCAAAAAAAAAGGTAAAACAACATTGATGAATAAGAAGTAATAATCTTTATGCAATCATCAATGGAAAAAGATGCATAAAAGGGAAAACAACATTTGTTGGTGAGAAGTAACAAACTAACTTCACTCAATAATGGAAAAAGTACATGAAAAGTAGAAACAGGCTCAGGTGTCCACAAAAGGGGTAGTAAAATAATGAAAAATGGTTAAAGGAAGCAAGACATATATATAAATGTAAATCCATGGTGTAAAGAAAGTTATCCATAGTTATTAAAGCATATTTTTTTGTTCTAAGGATAGATAAAAACTAAAACAAAGTAGTGCTATCATGTATTTAAGATGTGAAGAAGAAAGAATTAGAGAAGAGGGAAAACATATTTAGAATCACAATTTTCATGACAAGGGTGGAAATGAAATGGGTGGAGGGGAAGGAAAAACCAAGGTAGATGAAATCTTTATCAAAGTCAAGACACTCAAATTAGGTTTGCCAAAATAAAAGGACTTTTGACCTTAAGGACTCTGAAGTATATAGATCATCCCTTGAAGGGTGTATGCATAAAACATAAAATAGACCTACCTTCCCAAAATGTATTCCCCATTCTTTATGACCCCTTATAGAGCCATCAGTCTACTGCAAAGATTGGGTACTTGCATGAGAAAGTAGGTGGCACCATATAGTTTGTTTAATTCTCCCATTCTAGTCTACTGGCCTACCACACCCCAATGGACCTTGGCTCTATGTGAGGATAACTATGGAGTTTGGTCTTTGATTAGAGATATGATATGTTCTTGTAATCACATCTTTTGGTGTGATATTGAATTTTAAGATTTGTATGTTGCCTTGTGTATATCATTGCCTTTTGTTTCAAATGATTTGGGTTTTAACTTTCTTAATGGATTTTTATATTCCTCGTCCATATGGATTTAGAAAACCAAAAATAGGTGCTAAAGATGAATTTCATTTGAATACTTGGGTTTTGGTTGCTAAGAGATAGAACGTCAGAGAACATGAGATCTAAGAGTCTCATAAATCTAGGTGAAAAAAAAAGTGTTATCTTGACTTCAACCTTGTTTTATCTAATGTTGAGTGAAAGGAAAGGAAATCAAGATGAATGAAACATGAAACAATTTGAATTACTTAAAATAAAAAAAAATGTGATAAAGGGTGAAAAAGAGGATACAATGATATAAAATTGTGATTCCTTATCATAAGAATGAGGGAAATAGTGGAAAACATGCTAACATAGATTGTTATGCAAATTTCATCTATTAAAAGAGGCAAAAGATAAAGATGAGAACAAAGGATGAATAACTTGTAACCATTGCTAAACACATTCTATAAAATGAATGACAAGATGGTGATTTAATGAGGAAGGCTAGATCCTATCCATGGTCTTACACTATAACTCATAAAATAAAAATCCATGAGGGTGCCAAAAAGTGTGTAAAAAGTATGAAAATAAAGAAGACTTTCCTTTTTGGTCTTTTGTTTTCCCTTTTTCTTATGAGTATCTTGTAAGTACATTGAAGAGGGAGAGACTCATGTAAGTATCTTGTAAAAAGTGTTGGATAGATAGCATATAGAAAACATAAAAATAAAAAAGGATCCTACACTAATATCTATATCAAGAATGAGCATGTAAGAGACAAGCCTATGTGTCTCAGAAGGTTTATTGGAGTGGAATTAATTTGGTAGCATGTAATGAAAAATGAGAGTGGGCATTGTAAGATGCCCCAAAGGGTAAGTGAATGTAGGGATGGGCATTGAAAGATGCCCCAAAGTCTAAAATGATATGTGGGTAGGCATTATAAGATGACCTAAAGGATAGAGTAATGTGTGAATGGGAATTGTAAGATTCCCCACAAGCTAAAAAGAGGAAGAAAAGATAAGAACATATAAGAAAGAAAGAGCACCCCATATAGTATGTAAATGGATTTAGGTTGTTCAAGAAGATTCTGATAGTGGATGGGATTTCATGATGTTGGAAAGGAAAAATATGATAATAAAGAATAAGGAGAGAAAAATCACTAAGTCAAGTAGACAGATAACTAATTTAACCATATAGAAGAGATAGTAAGAGTTTAGAGTCGATAGGGTCAACTTAGTACTACAAACAGGGTCTAAAAACTAAGAAAATAGGGATACAAACTCGACTGGGTCAACCTAGTTATGTAACATGGACAAAAAATAGGAAAAAAATGATACAGAGTTGATAAGGTCAATTTAGTTATGTATCTTGAGAGGTAGAAAATAATGCTAAGTCAATAGTATGATTTATTATAGTAGGTAGGGGAAACCAATAATCTGTAAGATATTGTGTTGAGTAGAGTGATTGTGTAATGAAACAATAAAAATTTGTAAGTAATTTTGAAAGCAATAAGTGAAAAGAAACACATAATAAATTGGGTTAATGAGGACAATCCAATTAAGTCACATAGAAAAAAACCTTGCACCAATGCTGTCTAATGCAAGTTTTTTCAATACAACATAAAATTGAGCAAATAACAAACAGTCAACTTGGAAAGTAAATACTAATTAAGTAGTCATCCTAAGTGTTGTTAGATTATGAGAGTATGATTTTAAGTGTGATAGGGAGTTGGATGTAAGTAAGGAACTAGAAAATAATCTATGGATGGTTTTAGAATGTTTAAGTTGAAAGAGATATGTGTTGGAAATGATACTGGCTTGATATTGGGGCTTACCCCCTCACTTCACACACCACAGTGATAAAGGTGTTGGGTGCTTTGCCAATATATACCATTAACCACATATTTATACTTGGCTATAAAACCAAGTCGGCTTTCCCCTTAGTGATGAAATCCAATTAGGTAGGCCTGAAGTAGACAATGGTTTAAATTCTTTATAAGATTATGTGATTTGGTAGTGTGTGCAAAAAAATAGAAAATAGTGCAACTAAATAGTATATTTAAAAACCACCTAAGTAGACTATGCAATCTATTCTAAGCATGCAAGAAACTAAAAGATGAATGTGTGAGCTAATTACTAGCATATAAGTGTTAATTCTAACTTTGAAACATAGTACAGTGTTAATTCAAATGATAGTGTATGCAAAGATTATAGAATAGAGTCGATAGTGTCACTACTTACTACTGAAGCAAGGGTCTGTTAGAAATCTACATTGATAGTGTCAACCTAGTCTTTTAGATAGAAGATAGAATATAAAATTAGGTTGATAGAGTAGACCTATTTTATTGTAGAGGGGTAGTTTTAAAGATTACAAACTACTGTAATGAATAACAAAAATAAAAGAGAAAGAGAGAAAGGAACCTTGGTGGGTTTAAATATGCTTAGAATTACACATTTTTTGCTTAAGTTATTTAAAAGTTCCAACTAAGTTGATTAGGTTGACCTAGCTATGTAAAACCCTACTGCTGAAGCCTATAAAAATAACTACGTCAATAGTGTCAACCTAGTATTTTTTCTAGAAGTTTAGAAGTGTATTACGTTGAGTGTGTCGACCTAGTAGCCTATACCTGATGAAAAACTTGCACAAACAAAATAGAGTCATATTAATGTGACTATGTGTTAAACATCTACACAAAAGTTAGAAAATATACTGGTGTTGTCGACTTAGTATCATAAATATATAAAAATAATAAATAAAATGATAAAATAATGAAAAATATGAAATAAAACCTATAAGGGTTAGATTTACATCCGGTTCACCAAAATGTATGCAATCATAAATGCATCATGTCTATAAATCAATCATAACTTGGAGAAGATAGATCATACTTACACTTCTAATTAGGAATACATTAGATAATCAGGAACATAACCAATATGGGGATCCACTAGACCCAATTAGGGGATCTCTTATCATAATACACGATCTCAGGGAGGGTTCCAAAGCCTCCATTCAATCATAATCATGCAATAACCCTAGTTATGTCATATGTTTTATGTTTCACTAAACTAATACAAATTAAAGGAAAATATAATCTAGTGCTCACCAAAGCTTGTGGCACAATATGGGGGTTAGTGAAAAAACAAACATGCATAAGAGAATCTCAATTAAGCTATGTATGAAAAAGACCCTAATACATGGAAGAAGAAGAGTGGTATTATTCAAAGCCAATACTTATGCTACTTATATCTACTAAAGATATGAGCAAAGTTAGAGAATACTTGAAAGATGAACCCATTGAGACTAAATTTATCCCTTGGCCAAAGGGGATTTAAAAGAGGTTATTTTGGCTTGTTAGGATCACTAAGAAAGGACAAAGCATCCAAGACTTCTCCGCAAGACTAGATTCTCCAAGTAGAAATCCTAAGCTAAGATTCCTAAAGTAGAATGGTGGAAAATTAGATTGTAAAGAATCACAAGTGAATAATAACTCTTGTTAATTTATAAATAATGATGAAATGATCTTATATATATAGGCAAATTTAACTCTAAGCCCTTGAAAAAGTTTTGGATGATAGGGTTAACCTAGTCAACCTAGTACAATTAAGGATAAAAATTCATTAGGTCATGGGCTAGGTTGGTCAAAATCTGACCTAAACCCTAAATGAGTTTTATCCAAAATAGTACAGGGTCAACCTAGTCGACCTAGTATAGTAGACTGTCAAAAAGGGCTTAAGGTGAGGAAAAGAAGGATGGAAAGTGGGAAAAGATTGTAGGAGTGTGCAAAAGAGGAGTAATAGATTAGAGGAATGTTTTTAGGAGCTGTTTGGATTGGTAATAAATGGAAATAAGGGACAATAATCCTTTGAAGCACCAATTGTATGCCCACCCCTTTTTTGGTGCACCCCTTAGGGTGTGCACTCAAAGAGATTGAGTTTCGATGGGTTATTACAAGATAGAAAGCATTAGGTTTTGATAAAGGTTGAAAATATTATGTGTATATAGATTTAATAAACAATATAAATCTCACTGATATAAAACCAAATATTAGATTAAATATTACCCATGCATAATATACATTGAATACTATACAACAAATGTTACTTGATAGGAATTTGATGGCTATACCTATGACTCATAATAGAGATATGGGTAGATTATTTAATTAATAAGGAAAGTCATTTTGTATTCATCAAAGAATAACAAGACATGAAATAGACACTTATGTGGCATTATCACAAGATATTCATAAGTTTAATGATGAAGGGAATATCACAATAACTTAAATACAATATAAACCACACTAGTGGTTTCTAACTACAACCAATCCAAAAATAATGCTCATAGATATTTCAAGCATCTACACCATGACATATTGACTATTATGGTATACATTAAGGATAACTATTAACGAGATTTTCAAGTTGATGATGAAGGAAAAACAACATGTAACATTGTATTTTTATAATAATTAGGTTATAACATAAATGAATTACAACACAATATACATTGTGAGGGATTGATTGGACACATTACATCACCAATCATTTGTTAGGCTTAGGTTATTGATATAATGATATTTGTGATGTTCCCCAATGAAAATTTATGGGATAAAATTAGACAAGAATGGCTATAGTAGATGAAAGCTATAGTTGAAATTCCAAATACATTTATATCCTTCTTTTATGAAGAACATACAATCAAGATTTGACATGATGAAAATAATGAACCAGGGTAAATTTTAGTGGAGAATATTTATTAATTCATAAATATTCAATTTTTGAGAAATTGTATTTGAAAATTTTGGAGTAGTACGTATGACCTAATCACTTAAAATTTTGATATGTAATTTTTTATGGGTCGACTTAGCAATCGTTTATAATAATTATGGAGGCAGCCATGTAATTCACCTTATATATAGTATATATGTTCATAAGGGTTATCATCCAAGTCTCATTCTTTACCTCATTACCAAGTTTAATCTTGAGGGCACTCAACTACATCCTTGCATCTACTTGATTACCACCACCTGACAACATCCTTGCAACCACTTGACTATTTATCACCCCACTACTACCACTTAACTGCATATTATACCACTCGATCACTACCACTTGATGACAGCCTTAAACAGTGACAGCTCTGATACCAAATGATGTAAACAGAGATATGGCACCTTTATTGAATTTTTTTTTATGGATTCACGTCATTGTCTTACCTTATACTTGGACTCATCTAGTTCCTTCAGTATGTCCGATTTTGGAAAGATATATGGTAGCTTTAAAACTGTATTTCTGTTGTATAGGCAAAATATCAAGATAGCAGGAATCATACCTCTTCTTATACCAAAATTATATGCTGACAGAAAATGGTGCACGACATCAGACTCAAAGTGCCATTCAAAACATCACATGCGGATTTCAAGTTATGGATGATAATGCTTTGTCTGATAATACAGATCCATTATATGCATTTCACACTGCTCTGAAAGTCAAGCTGATATTAAAATAGGCCTATTATAGGCTTTTCCAAATTTATTCTTCCCCCAGCCACCTCAATTTTCCTGATCATTTCCTCGCACAGCCCTATCAGACCGCTAAGGAAGAAAAACTCTGCCTCCTCAAGAAGCTCTCGCAAGGATGCCACGTCCTCAAGCCAAACCGTGCCGTTACGGAGATAATTCAACACGTGTCTGAAGCGATGGCCGTCTCTGTCAATTTTCAGCACAAAAGAATTATCTTCATTCTCGTTGTTACTATTACGGTGGCGGAGTACCCAGGCCGCCAGCATGGAATCCTCCACGCAGAGCGTCTGTTTCGAGGTTTCGAAAACTTGACCTGCAAATAATCACCAAGAGCACGCATAACCTTCTTAATCTGTTGAGCAAGTTCTCGGGTGGGAGCCAAAACCAAGGCCTGACATTCCACCAAGTTATAGTCAAGTTGCTGCAAAATCCCAGAACAAAACGTAGTAGTCTTGCCAGTTCCGGATTGTAAGTAACTTTATTTCTCAGATTTTTGCTGCTGGAGAAGGTTTGTATTTGTATTTAATCTATGTGAGGCTTACAGAACAAGATCTCGCCGCAGTATAGAAAAGTTTTATCTTCTAAGAACACAAAGACACGAATAGCCCAGTCAGAACCAAGCGCATCATGCAACAAAATCGTTTCTTCATTTTGTTAGTCGCGTTCTTTGTCCTGGTCAAAGTGGTCACTGTTGGATGGATTGGACCACAGATCGAACAGCAAACAGAATTCAAGGATCTATCAAGGAGCATTTTAGTTTACAAATACTCACTGTCTCCATTTTACTTCCATGCTTTATTGAAATGTTTCAAACTGCAGATAAAGTCTTTCGAGATCTACTTAACTATCTCTCACCTTTGTTAACTACTAGATTCCCCTTGTGATTCTGCCGTTCCTCTTTTTACACAGATTATATACTGATCGTGTTTATTCAACCGCAACCCGAGTAACAAACTAGGTGTTATACGAGTTTTCCAAGGATTATATAAACAGAATTAAGTCTGAGTCAACACCAACATCGATTAATAATTATATGTGCGTCTATGGATTAAACTGCACTATTTTAACCTGAATATCATGCAACTAATAGTTGAAACGCAGAATTTTACCCTTATACATAACCACACGTTCCCTTCCATGGCTAATGGCTATACAAATTTCTGAAAACATAAATATATAGGCTCAGATTTCTATGCGTAGCCAATCATCACACAGCACAACCAAGAACACCAGCAAGCACATAATTATATTCTTTGATCTACAAACAGTCTTTTTTTTTTTAACAGGATACACACTTCATTAATACTTACTAGAAAATTTGTCTGTGTATTGCAGATATCTACTGACTCCTCTCTCCAAAGGAGATCCTCCTCCTTAGTTCTACGTCCCCCTATCCGTACAGCAACTTCTTTTTGAAAGAGAGGTCTTTCCTCTCTCTCTACATACTCCTCTTCCCTCTCTATATCAGAACAATATATATTTTGTTTTGAATGAATCTTTTTCCCTAACCTCTACGCCAAACTTGGCTTAAGGGAACAAAATACAGTTTTCAATTACAACAATATGCTAAGGTTGAAAAATCATTTCAACCATTCCTTGATTTTCTCAACAGCGCATACTTACCTTTTTACTTTTATTTATTTCTTTACAATTACCCCTCAGTAAAAGCATATGGGAGGGAAAATATAATAAATTGAATTTGAATGCAGATGCTCCTGCATCATACTCTCTCTCTAGAAACAATTTGAACCTTGGTTCAAATGAACTGCTGCCTCCATGCTTTAGTCTTTACTGTATGCCTGGATCCCAAGGTCTTCTTATCAATGATAATGCTTGAATTTGTCTTTACTGGTCTTTGCCTTTCATCTTGCCTTTCTTCTTTTTTAGATATGTCCTTCTCATCTCCTTCTCAAATGCAATCTCCCACTTCCATGCTTCTTCATCTTCATATATGTCTTCAAAGTTTTCATCTTCCATACCTGCATTCAAAACATCAAAAGCAACCTTAGTAGAAAAACATTGAGGCCATGAAGCCTCTCGGCTGCCTTCACATTTCTGTTCTTGTTTCTTGACCAAAACTGCCTTGGTCTCATTGCTTTGCTCTTGTCTTGTTCCACTCTTTCCAATGCTGCCTTCACCATAGCTTGTACCTTCCTTCATTTCTCTTGAATTACCAAACAGCTCCTCTATCATTCTCAACTCTACCTTTAGTGAGATCTCATCTATCTCACAATCTTCATCAAACTTGGGCTTATCAACCTGAAGGATTGCTTGTTCCTTACTAGCCTTACTCTTCATTTCATCACTCAACATAAATTCATTCAAATCTTCATGTCCTATGTCAAAATTAGGACCAGATTGTCTTTCATCCTCTATAATTACATTCATCCACTTTATAGTTTCTTCATACAAATCAGCTTCTTCATCCACATCAGTACATTCATCAAAAACAATTGCAGTACTCATACCTTCTGTCTTCTTGCTTTCTTCAATCGCTGCCTGGAGCCATCTTGTCTGTTCTGCTGTATACCTTCTCTTTTCCTCATCATCCATCCCTTTGGAAGTCTCTCCTTGCTGTACATTAGTCCTTACAGCCACTTTCCATTCCTCATTTTTCATAAAAATATCATCAAATGATTCAAAAACATCATTGTCCCATTCATTGCAAACAATTGTCTTACCTTTCCATGTACTTGTGTCATCCTTCACCTTTTCCCATTGATTTCTTGGTGTTGCTACTTCAACACTCACATCTTCATTCTTTGCCTTCTTAGGCACCCACATTAGATTCTCCTTCTTATCATTTGACTTCTCAAGCCATTTAGGCATCCTATAACCATGTTCTTGTGGCACTACTGAAAAACCAACTTTGTTTGTCTTTTTATTTTCTTGCACACTTACATTCATATTAGGAATATGAGAAAAATCAATCTTATAAGGTAAACTTGTCTGCTTTCTTACTTGTTGCTTGCTTGTGTGTTTCACCATCCACTTAGGCATCACATATCCATGATTGATTGCTTTGTGTGAGGATTTCATCTTCCTCTTGCCTCTTCTAACCTGTGCATTAATATCTTCATGCTCATAATGACAATCAAAATTAGCACTTAACACTTCATTTACCTCTTTGTTAGCTTGTTCCACGGAGCAATCTTTTTCTTCCTTTGTGCTTGGCTGTCCTCTTTCTTCTTCCTGGCCTTCAATGGCATCATAGAATTCAGCTTCATCTTCTACTTCTCCTCTCTCATGCATTAACCAATGCACCTTATCAACAGCAGCAAACTCTCTTCTCTTTCCTGTATATTCACTCATGCATTTGATGTCTTTTCCTGCACCAATCTCTTCACTCTCCAAGGCCCTTCTCTTGACCTTCAATAGGCTGCTCATACCTGCATTTACCCACTCAAAAACAGCATTAAATACAAAAACAAGAGACCATAATGTCTCCATGAGTATCCTCTTAATGAACATTCCAAGTGCTCTTCCTGGCACTTCCTCTTTTCTTTCTTCTCCTCTCTTGTTCTCCTCAATGAGAACTTTCTTTTCAACTTCTTCTTCTTGCTGCCCACTTGGCAACCTTCTTATCTTCTTGCCTCTTTGGGCTTCCCTCTTCATGGCAATCTCATTTTGCCTCTTTCTCCTCTTCACTAGGAGAACCATTGGCCACTTTATCCTCTTCTTCATTGGCCATATCCATGCTTGTCTATTCAGCTGCATCCAAGACTCATACTCATCCTTAACCTTAGCTAATTCTTTCTTCAAACTGGCAATTTCTGTATTAAAATCAACATTAGTCATACTTTTGATGCTTGCTTTCCTCTTGCTACCCTCATATGCCTTGCTGCTCTGTAGTGCCTTCAACAATGCTTCCATCTCTGAGATCTTCACCCAAGTCTTTTCCACCTTGGTCTCTTGATCTCTTGTCTCACCCAAGCCTTTTCTCCTTGACTGGTCTTTTGACAATCCACTTGATCTCACCTAGGCCTTTTGCATCCTAGTCTTTTGATCCGTCCTGCAGCAACTCTTTAGACAACTCTTTAACAAACACAAATTACAAATCCAAGATTACCTTGCTTTGGATCTTCTTCTTCTAAGCCTTCCTTGGCTTCTTCTTCTCTTAAGCCTCAATGGCTTGGCTGCCTTTCTCTTCACCTGAAACTTCTTCACTTGATTGCTTCTTAACACAATAACTCAAATCACAAGCAAAGTTGCTGATACCTTTTCTTTAGCAGAGTCTTCCAGTGCTTGTCCTGCTGATCCTTGCCAGTTCCTATCATAACTGCAAAAATCATTGACAAATGCAACCATTCCAAATTCTGTGACAACTTATGATCAATTCCTAAATCCCCAAGAGCTTGAAGCTCTGATACCATATATGATGACAGCCTTAAACAGTTACAGCTCTGATACCAAATGATGTAAACAGAGATATGGCACCTTTATTGATTTTTTTTTATGGATTCACGTCATTGTCTTACCTTATACTTGGACTCATCTAGTTCCTTCAGTATGTCCGATTTTGGAAAGATATATGGTAGCTTTAAAACTGTATTTCTGTTGTACAGGCAAAATATCAAGATAGCAGGAATCATACCTCTTCTTATACCAAAATTATATGCTGACAGAAAATGGTGCACGACATCAGACTCAAAGTGCCATTCAAAACATCACATGCGGATTTCAAGTTATGGATGATAATGCTTTGTCTGATAATACAGATCCATTATATGCATTTCACACTGCTCTGAAAGTCAAGCTGATATTAACATAGGCCTATTATAGGCTTTTCCAAATTTATTCTTCCCCCAGCCACCTCAATTTTCCTGATCATTTCCTCGCACAGCCCTATCAGACCGCTAAGGAAGAAAAACTCTGCCTCCTCAAGAAGCTCTCGCAAGGATGCCACGTCCTCAAGCCAAACCGTGCCGTTACGGAGATAATTCAACACGTGTCTGAAGCGATGGCCGTCTCTGTTAATTTTTAGCACAAAAGAATTATCTTCATTCTCGTTGTTACTATTACGGTGGCGGAGTACCCAGGCCGCCAGCATGGAATCCTCCACGCAGAGCGTCTGTTTCGAGGTTTCGAAAACTTGACCTGCAAATAATCACCAAGAGCACGCATAACCTTCTTAATCTGTTGAGCAAGTTCTCGGGTGGGAGCCAAAACCAAGGCCTGACATTCCACCAAGTTATAGTCAAGTTGCTGCAAAATCCCAGAACAAAACGTAGTAGTCTTGCCAGTTCCGGATTGTAAGTAACTTTATTTCTCAGATTTTTGCTGCTGGAGAAGGTTTGTATTTGTATTTAATCTATGTGAGGCTTACAGAACAAGATCTCGCTGCAGTATAGAAAAGTTTTTATCTTCTAAGAACACAAAGACACGAATAGCCCAGTCAGAACCAAGCGCATCATGCAACAAAATCGTTTCTTCATTTTGTTAGTCGCGTTCTTTGTCCTGGTCAAAGTGGTCACTGTTGGATGGATTGGACCACAGATCGAACAGCAAACAGAATTCAAGGATCTATCAAGGAGCATTTTAGTTTACAAATACTCACTGTCTCCATTTTACTTCCATGCTTTATTGAAATGTTTCAAACTGCAGATAAAGTCTTTCGAGATCTACTTAACTATCTCTCACCTTTGTTAACTACTAGATTCCCCTTGTGATTCTGCCGTTCCTCTTTTTACACAGATTATATACTGATCGTGTTTATTCAACCGCAACCCGAGTAACAAATTAGGTGTTATACGAGTTTTCCAAGGATTATATAAATAGAATTAAGTCTGAGTCAACACCAACATCGATTAATAATTATATGTGCGCCTATGGATTAAACTGCACTATTTTAACCTGAATATCATGCAACTAATAGTTGAAACGCAGAATTTTACCCTTATACATAACCACACGTTCCCTTCCATGGCTAATGGCTATACAAATTTCTGAAAACATAAATATATAGGCTCAGATTTCTATGCGTAGCCAATCATCACACAGCACAACCAAGAACACCAGCAAGCACATAATTATATTCTTTGATCTACAAACAGTCCTTTTTTTTTTAACAGGATACACACTTCATTAATACTTACTAGAAAATTTGTCTGTGTATTGCAGATATCTACTGACTCCTCTCTCCAAAGGAGATCCTCCTCCTTAGTTCTACGTCCCCCTATCCGTACAGCAACTTCTTTTTGAAAGAGAGGTCTTTCCTCTCTCTCTACATACTCCTCTTCCCTCTCTATATCAAAACAATATATATTTTGTTTTGAATGAATCTTTTTCCCTAACCTCTACGCCAAACTTGGCTTAAGGGAACAAAATACAGTTTTCAATTACAACAATATGCTAAGGTTGAAAAATCATTTCAACCATTCCTTGATTTTCTCAACAGCGCATACTTACCTTTTTACTTTTATTTATTTCTTTACAATTACCCCTCAGTAAAAGCATATGGGAGGGAAAATATAATAAATTGAATTTGAATGCAGATGCTCCTGCATCACCACTTGATTACACCTTGTCATTTCTTGACTTCTATTACCTGATAGTACCTTACCACTACCCAAATGTAGTCACCTGATTGCCTCTTGAGTCTTATTGCTACCAACTTTATTCACTACCTAGTTGACTCCTCACATGGCCTAGTTGCATCCTCCATGTGTTAGAATAATGCTAAGTGGTAACAGTAAAACAACACAACAATTATCAAGAAAATTGAGCGTATTATATTATTTTAGAAACCTAAGAAAGATGACCACACAAGTGGCATGCACTCAAAATATAGTTACTTATTAACTAATTTTTAAAAAAAACTAGCAATTTTATTTTTAATTATGGATTAATTTCAAAACCCTTTTACATACATAAATCCTCACCAATAATGATTCTATTTCATTAGAAAGAATTAATCATAATAAAATCTCACCACTTGAATATTTTATTAATGACATGCCACCCTTAGAAGACACTCCTTTGGACAATTCAAAAAAGATTTGTAGTTCTCATCAAACACTAAATTTAGTTAAAAATTCCACTCAAAAATCTCAATAGAGGAAGAGAAGTACATGGAAAATTGGAAGGTCTTTTTAGGTTGACTAGAGAGAAAAATTTTCCCTTATAGAATATGTAAGAAAAAAAAATGGTAATGAGACTCCAATAGAATGTAGATGTATAATATGTAGTTGAAAACTTGGAAAAAAACACAAAAAAAAACTTAAATTGGACATAATTGAGAAACATTGTGGGAAAAAATATATATATCCATGAAGCACATAGATGGACAGATAATAAGAACACAAAAATGGAAAAATATAAAAGAATGCATGCATGTGGTTATGTAAATGATCAAAAATGATAAAAACATCTTGTTGAGAAAGGGGGAACAATCAAAGTTTAATTTGGAAACGTTATGAAGTCCAATTTGAATGCAAAATATGTACAATTTTCTACTATTTATTGAGTTTTAAAAAAGGAAGACCTATTTTTGATTTTTTAGATTATAATATTTTGTTTCAACATAATGGTTTTTTTGATATTCTACAATCACATTGGTTGGATAACAGTGCTTGGGAAATGAAAAAATCTCTAGCAATGATTGAGAAGGAAGATTTGAAATATAAAGTTAAGAAATCACTATTTATTTCATTGTCCATTGATGAGGTCACTGTAATTGACAACACATCATGGGTTTACATGCATGTTTATGCTTTTGAAAACTATTCAAGGAAACCTCATCTATTAGTTGTTCATAAAATGGTTGAAAATTGCAATGCAAAAAACCTTCACAAAGTAGTTGTATCTAATTTTAGAGATAAATATAGGATATATGATTATGCAATAGCTATGAAGTTGGTGTGTGTTATAACTAAGGGTGAATGAGTAATGTAAGGGCATATAATTGGTATTTATGTTTGACTTCAAAAAATAATTGCCCCATTTATGATTCTAATTCATTGCATGGCTCATAGGGTGAATATTGCATACAAAATTATTAGCATATTTGGTAATATTTCAAAAGTGGAAGAGCACATTCATGACTTGCATGGTTATATGTCAAACATCAAAAAAATATTTTTGGAGTTCTAAATTTTTTTAATTAAGGTGACTGATAGTAAAAAACTGTTGAAAGACATTCATACAAGATGGATTTCCATGTATGAACTTGCATGTAATTTTTTTGAGGAATATCCATCTTTAGTAGGTTTTATGTATAAATACCATAGCAAAGTTGACAACTTAAAATATTTTATATACTATTTAACATATTTAGAAACATTACTGACATTATGCAATATTCTGCCAATGTTGAAGGAAATCAACTATTTAATGAAACAGGCCTAGGAGAGATCTATATATTGTTGACTTCATACATTTGAGAAAATGAGTATGTCAATATTTAGATATATTATACACATCGAATGAAAGATTTAACATACTTATTTTTAGAACTTGGTAAATTTTGATAGATTTTAAGAATCTTGAGAGTTATTTGAAATTCAATATCATTGATCATCTTTGTGTCATGATCAAAGACAAGGATATCCAAATGAACACTTTCTACAAAAGAGTTGAAGTTGTGGGAGCTAAACCTGAAGATGTACCTAGAACACATCTTCTATTTATATTTGAAACATGAATTAAATCAAGTAGAATATCATAAATCCTATCTACTAATATTATATAATTATTTCAAAGGGATAAATTGTTAGAGGGCATGGGAGTTGTGAATCCCATTTTTTAGAACAATGTTAATAGTCAAAAATAGATTATCACTTTATTTCACAAATACATGGGTTCCATTATTAATAATTTTTATAAATTTGTAGAGGTGAATGGATTTGAAATTAAAGGTATTTAAAAAAAATATTTAATGACACCTCAATCAACACATTTTAGATTTACAATAATGGATCAATTTTAGTGTCTAAGTGGCCCAACTAAAAATGGAGCAACTATATGACTATGGAATTTTTTTTATCCTAGTAGCATCTTATAGGAAAGTATTAGTGAATATTTTAGATTATATGATCTTTTTCAAACAATTATTTTGGATTCTATGGAAGATGAGCAAGTATTAATGTATTGTCTTTTGTGAAGTCAAAACTTTGTAACAGATTAGATAAAAATCTAGAGACTTGCTTGAGATTGTATGTTACCTGTTATTCTGTGGACAAGTTTCCTTATGAAAGATCACTAGAAATATTGAGTTATCTAGCTGAAAGGAGAGGCATTATTAATATGATGACACATAAAGAGGATGTAAATATTGAGACTGAATATGGCACTATCATGGTAGATGTAAATATCACTTACAATGAGCAAGTTTCTCAAGAATTGTTTCAGCTACCTGAGTTTTAGTTTTATATTTATAACAATTACTATTTTCTAAAATATTTTATATAATTTTTGATTTTGTAAAATATTTGAAAGATTAAGTTCAGTAAAACTATTGATATCCTTATGATTGACTTAATAGATGTTTTTCTTGCTAGTTCAAATTGATAAAGCTTTTTCATACATGTAAACTACTTGCAAGTTTCTTAAACTCTCTCTTTGGATTAATTATAACTCAATTATATTTTAGGTCTTTAATTCTATAGAGAAATTATGAAATAGATTTGAGATAGTAAAAAATGTAGCAATACTTATTTACTAGAGAGACTAAAATTTAACACTTCATTTTTTATCCTATTATAATTTTTGTGTATACAATCCACTTTTATGATATTCAATAACTTCAATAGGAATTTTAATAGTATATCTTATACTAAAATGAATGTTGAAAAACATTTAAAAATCAATCTAAAGACTCCTTTAGACACCGTATAACTGAGTGACACCTATTGTTGTTATCATCTAGTTGTACCATGCAATTGGGTGATACATATTATTGTCTGGATGCATGATACAACTTGGTGAAAATAAGTACCACTCAATTGTATTCTACAACTAAATGCTAGTAGTGTTGTATGTGCTACTTGGATACATGATATATACCTTGAAGATTAGATCCATATATATTCTTTCATTCTCAATGATAAAAATTGTATTCATATCATAGTCTATACAGAGAAACCATAGTCATGCTAATAAAATTTCTAAGACTAATCTGTTCTAGTAAAACTGGTATTCATATCATAGTCTAAATAGAGAAACCATAGTCATGATAGTAAAATTTTATTAATGTGAAATGACATATACAATCCAACCAAAAATGCATTCAACCTTAAAATATTGACTTCAATCTAGTTCATTTAGTTCATAAAATCAATAATCACCAAAGTATTAATTAAATACTACACTACTATATCTTCATAGAATATTTAAGCTTGATGATAATACATTTAAGATCTTAAAATTATATAGTAGTCTATCATGATTTTACCAATATTACTTGTATCTTTATTTCCGTATTAAAGGATATAAAACACAACATTATAATTAAGTACTCTTTTAAGTGAAATGAGATATACAATCCAACTAAAAATTTATTCAACCTTAAAATATAGATTTTAGTCTAGTTCATTTAGTTCATAAACTCAATATTCACCAAAGAATTAATTAAATACTACAATACTATCCTATTAAAGGGTCAATTGTAGATAAATATAAGAACAATAAAGTAATGGTAGTTTAGAACCCTCATAAGCTAGGCTAGTTCAAGCTTAATTTTGATGGGGTTTGTTACAAAAACCTAAGAGATTCTAGAGTAGGTTACGTGATAAAAGATTATAGTGGTTTTTTAATTAGAGATGCATATTTTAAAATCTTGGATGGGACAAATAATAAAGCAAAATCATAAGCTTTGGTATCAGGGATAGAATTGGCTCTAAATTGTGGAGTGGCTTGTCTAGAGATTAAAGGCGATTCTAGAGTGATAATTTAAGCTTTGTCTATGTAGAAGGCCAAAACATAGAATTTGGAAAATATTCTTTCTCATATCTAGGCCAAATTGAGCCTCTTTCAAAGCTGAACCTATTCACATTTCTTTTGTGAAAGCAATAAAGTGGAGGATTTTCTTGTGAATGTTGGTATCGACCAAGAGGACAAGGTTAGGGTCTATAATAATAAAGATCGATGGTTTGATTGTGTTGAAATAAAAATGGTGGAAATATAATTATAAATTTAATCATCTAAGTGTTTATTTAAGGGTGATAGATGTATTTATAATTATTTTACTATCTACCTAATTGAGGGTGATAGAGAAGGTAATGATGAGTGTGTTTATTGTAATGTTGCAGATTTGATGGGATTTTATTTCGGATTGTGCAAGCTCACCAGGATTCATATGTTATAAAAATGTTCCCATAAAATTTATAAGTGTTTATTTTGGCATTTGGCTCTTTTTTTTGTAGAAATATGGAGTTATAAGTTATGGAATCTCTAGTCTGGTCATTGTGCTTCATTGGTGCCAAAACTAGGGAGATGGGATTTTATGGAGTGTCCAAGATGTGCTTAATGAATGTATTTTAGGTGATGGATTTAGAAGTTTTATATGTGATTGAGAAGATTTTAGGCATAGATTTGTTGGAGGAAAATAGGTGAATTAAAGTAAAGTCAGACTTGGTGGCCCTATTCATAAGTAATTTGTGCATGGTTGTGGTAGATAGGGGCCAAGTAAAGGAGTTGGTTGTATTGGATGGTGGAGCTTGATATTATTAAAATGCCTAGTTCTTGATAGGGGGTGTCGAACACCCACACTATGGTTGCCATGGGGATCCAAGGGGGGTGATGACCATACATGGAGCCCCCTTGGTGGGGGTTCGGGGGTGGCACTCCCAAAGTGAAAATTTTGTGAAAATACATTGTAAAATATTGTAATTTCATAGTATATTTGGACCATTAATTATTAAGTCATAGATCTAATGGTATAAATTATGTTGGTGCATTTTTGTCTTAATATGTAACCCTCCTTTGATATGAGGGAATTGTAATCATAACAGTTCATTGTGTGTGAGTGAAGAGGAGATTGTAGTGGATGTATTATAGGTTTATCCCTTTATTTTTTAGACTGAATAAGAGAAGAATTGGCTATTTCTGTGTGGACGTAGCCCATATTGGGTTAACCATGTTAAATCTTTGTCTCTCTTGTATTGCATTTTCTAAATTTTATTTCCATCTTTATTTCATTAATATTAATCTACATTATATATTCCTAATAATTGGTATCAGAGTTGAAGGTCTATTTGGAAGATAAATTCATAGGAAAAAAGGGTTCCTGGTTTGAGTGGGAATAATGGTAGAAGAAAGAAAGTTTAAGGTTGATAAGTTCAATGGACAAAACTACCATCTATGGAAGATGCAACTAGAAAACTATCTATATTATAAGGATATTTTCCTACCATTGGGCATAATAGCAAAGAATTTGATGACTATGAAAGATGAAGAATGATAAGTTCTTGATAGAAAATCACTAGGAACAATATGACTATGCATGGTAGAATCAGTGGCCTTCAATATTTAAAAAAAAATATAATAGAGGATGTGATAAATGCATTGGATAGAGTATATGAAAACCCCTCAGCCTCTAATAGGGTACTTCTTATAAAGCATTTATTTTATATGGAGATATTAGAAGGTGGGTCTATTGCTAACCATTTAAATGAAATTAACATAGTCACAAATCAGTTAATATTTGTAAGAGTAAACTTTGATGATAAGGTTAGGGCTATTTTGATTATGTGCTCATTTCTAGAAAGATGAAATGGCTTGGTCATGGTTGTGAGTAATTCTATATCTGGTTTAAACCCTTTAAAGTTTGATGATGTTATTATTAGTGAGGAAATACGATGGAAAAGCACATGTGAGACATTAGGTAATGCTTTGACTATGGAGAACAAGGAAAGAAAAAAGGATAAAGGGCCTAGGGAATCATAGGAAGACTAATAAGGTAAAATCTAAATCTAGAGGAATGTTGGTGTGCTAGATTTGTGGGAAGAAAAGACACCTGAAGAAAGATTGTTGGTTTTAAAAAGGAAAACAAGGGGATGGAAAAAAAGATAACAATTAGGAAGGAAATGTAGCAAGTTATGTGTTTTAATATAATTTAATTATCTCATTAGATAATATTAATTATTCTTGGGTGTTAGATTCAGGGGCTTCATTTCATGCTACATCCCATAGGAAATATTTTCAAGACTATGTTCAAGGTGATTTTAGACATGTTTATATGGGTGATGGTGAACCTTGTAAAATTATTTGAAAAGGTAAGATACAAATAAAATTATAGAATGAAAACAAATGGTTGTTGAAAGAGGTGAGTCATGTTCCTGAGTTGAGAAGAAATATAATTTTAATAGGGAAGTTGAGAAGTGAGGGCCGCATAGTTATATTTACAAAAAAATTGTGGAAGGTCACTAAAGGATCACTGATAATAGAAAAAAGAGAGAAGGTAGGTACATTATATTTATCTACTGGTAATGTTGACTCTTCTATTGATTTAGCTTCTATAAAAGCGAATACAAAATTATGGAATCACAGACTTGGGCACATGAGTGAGAAGGGGATACAAATTCTCCACTTAAAGAATTTGTTACTAGATTTGAAGAAGGTGGATTTGGATTTTTGTGAACACTATCTGTATGTAAAATAAAAGAGAGTTAGATTTATTAGAGTTGAGAAGACAAAGAAGGATGAAGATTTATAGATTATGCATATATATGTATGGGGACTGACTCAAGTATCATCGCTTTATAGCTCTTTTTATTATGTTACTTTTATTGATGATGCAACTAGAAAAACTTGGGTTTATTGCATATAAAAAAATGTGATGTTTTTGATACTTTTAAGAAATAGAAAGATTTGGTTGAGAATGAGATAGGAAATAATTTGAAGTGTGTTAGATCAGATAATGGAGGTGAATACTACAATAAGGAGTTTGATAATTACTATTCATCCCATGGTTTTTACAGAGAGAAGATGGTTCCAAGAATAACACAACAAAATAGTGCATCAAAAAGGATGAATAGGACAATCATGGAGCATGAGATTGCATGCATGGTTGCCCTTATAGTTTTGGGCAGATGTTGTGGATACTATTGTTTATTTAATAAATAGAGGGCCTTCAATTCCTTTGGATGGTGGCATTCCAGAAGAAGCACAGATAGGTAAAAAGGTAGGCTATTACTTTTTAAAGTCTTTCAGTTGTGAAGCATTTGCCCATATTGATAAAAAAGTAAAACCAAATCTGAAGCAAAATTAAAAAAAAATGTAATTTTATTGGATATAGAGTTAATGATTTTGGATATCGATTATTATATTTTGAAAATCGCAAAATCATTAGGAGTAGAGATGTGATCTTTAATAATAAGGTCATGTACATATATCAATTACAGGAAAATAAATAAGAAAAACCAAATACAAAATGTGTATTACTTGATGAAATCCTTGGAAATGGAATTCCAAATGTGCTAGAAAATCAAATTGTGGAACAACTATAACAATAACAAAAAGTACCTCAAACTCTTGAAAGTGTAGTTAGAAGATCTACTAGAGTAAGTTGACTCCTTCAACAATACTCTCTTCCACTTTATTATTTATTATTGACTAATGGTGGTGAGCCATAAATATATGAAGAAGCAATTCAGGTAGAAACCTTAAAGAAGTGGGATCAAGGCATGAAAGATGAGATGGATTCCTTGGTACATAACCAAACTTGGGATTTGGTTCAATTTCCTGCAAGTAAAAGAATATTGAAAAATAAATGGATTTACAGGGTGAAGGAAGAAGATGGAGGCAAAAAGAGTTACAAGGCCAGACTTGTTATAAAGGTGTTTGCACAAAAGAAAGGTATAGATTTTGACAAATATTTTCTCTAGTTATTAAAATGATTTTCATAAGAACTATTTTAAGTTTGGTAGTAGTAGAAGATTTGTACCTTGAATAGTTAGATGTGAAGACTTCTTTCTTTCATAGTGACATGGAGGAGGAAATATATATGGAGCATCCATAGTGATATGAAGTCAAAGGTAAAGATAAAATGGTGTACAGGTTGAAGAAGAGTTTGAATGGCCTAAAGTAAGCTCCAAGGAAGTGGTATTTGAACTTTGACATGTTTATGATAGAACAAGGTCATAGTAGATGTCATTCTGACCATTATGTTTATTTTAAGAAATTAGATAATGATAGCTATATTATCTTGTTATTGTATGTAGATGACATACTTGTTTCATGGTCTAACATAAAGGATATAAATTATCTCAAAATAAAACTAGTAAATTCATTTATAATGAAGGATTTGGGTGTTGTAAAACAAATCATTGGTATGAGAATAACAAGAGATAGGAAAAATAAAAAATTAACATTATCTCAAGAAGAGTACATCAATAAGGTGTTAGTGAGGTTCAATTTGCAAGATGAAAATATGGTGAGTACACATTTGGGAGGAAACTTCAAATTAAGCAAGAAAAAATGTCCTAAAACATAGGAATAAATTAATTACATGTCTAAAGTTCCCTATGCTTCAAAAACTATAAGTTTAATGTATGATATGGTGTGCATGAGACCAAACATTGCTCATACAGTAGGAGCTATCAGCAGGTTTATTATTAAGCTAGGAAAGGAGCAATGGGATACATTCAAATGGATTATCAAGTACTTGAGAGGGATCACTAATAGACAATTATGCTATGAAGGGTTAGATGTTATCTTACAAGGATTGTTGATGCAGACATGGCTAGAGATTTATATGGTAAGAGGAACACTAAAATTTATGTATTCATTGTTGGTAACACAAAAATTAGTTGGATTTCAAAATTGTATAAGATATTTGCTTTGTCAACTGTAGAGGTAGAGTATGTTACAACTACAGAAGCAAGTAAAGAAATGATATAGATGTAATGGGTCATGGAAGAGTTGAGGTAGAAGTAGGAATATTTTAGGTTGTATAGTGATAGATAGAGTTCAATTCATTTAGAAAATAACTCAACATTCCACTCAAGAACCAAACATATACAACTTAGGTGTCACTTCATTCATTAAATTTTTGAGGATGGTCAATTGAAGTTGGAAAATATCCATATGAGTTATAGTCCTATAGATATGCTAACAAAGGTAGTCACAAAGGAGAATCTAGAGAGTTTTTTATTAGAGGTACAATCACTGAGAGGAGGGGGTGAATCAGTGATGCCAAAAAAACCAATTAAATTCCCAACTCTTTAACATTCAACACATATAATCATGATGCATAAAAATTAACCATTGCAATGAAAAAGGAAGATATAACAAGATCAAGCACATAACACATGATATATATGGGAAACCCTATTGGGGAATAAAACCCATTGAATCTTGAAAGATGTAATATAGTCCTATAAATACAAGATTCAACATTTAGACCAACATCAAATGATCAAGGAATACCCATCCCTTAATTTAGTGAGACACCCATCCTACAAGGAGGAACCAACCCCCTAAGAAACCAATTACCCACTCAACTACCTTGATCTAGTCTCCACCTCATATATAATGTCTTCTACACTTGATGATTGACTTATCTTACTTTCTCTCTTTCCTCTTTACACTCTCACAAACTTGCACACATAAATCATTCATCCAAAACACCCTTTTGGATCACCATTCTCTTCTTAGCACATACACAATCATAAAAACTATAAAAAATCTTGTCAAAACATCAAAAACATGATATTTAGGAACTCTTCACTTCTTGTCACATTGTAGAAATAATCCTCAATGTGCTCTGATCTTCAATCCATCAACTAAGCACACTCACTCAAATCAGCCTCTAGGGCTTATTCTCTCAATCTACCTCTTCTAGGCTCATTAGGTCTAATGACCTATGTGTTCACCTTCATAACCTTAATTAGAAAAGCATGAATGATATTATTTAATATTTTTTTGTCCTTAATGACATGTACATTCTTTTTCAAAGGTTCACTCCTTTGCTTGGCTCTACACACTCATGACTAGCACAATTAGTCCAATTAGACCTTGTACTTATACCATTCTCTTCCTTTAACCTATCTTGGTTGGCTAAGATGATTTACATATTTGAACCACACTTAACATAGGTCCATACACATGTTACATGTCAGAACCACACTCTTCATAGGTTTATTATTACCTCATTAGCCCCAAACACCATTAGGTCTTGGTGAGACCTAAAATAATTAGGCCTTCATACTCAACCATTACATGTGAGATTACTTGGGCCACATCCATAATTTACCAATGATTATAAAAGATAAAACATATCTCTAATATCCATTTTATCATTCTCATAGGGGTGCATGCCACCTAGAACACCAACTCAACACTTGAACCTACCAATTAGGTCTCCTCACTCTTTAGGCCTTCATACACAAAAAACATAGTATCAAACTTTTGAAGCAAACACTAAAGTATTTAACATAGCCATATGATTATATTACATGGGTTAACCCTTAAAGACATATGATACACCTCCATGTGATTTATACACTTCAACATAGGCTCTAAGCACTCAAAATAACTCTCTCAAAATGACCATTCAAAATGATCATATACAGTCAAAATATAGTCAAGCTATTTTGACTCCCCATATCTAATCATGATAACCAATGACTTATCATAAACCTTTGAGACTTATAAAACATATCCATACTTATTTTATTCTTCAATTATTCTTATGCCACCTTCAACTCTCTCCTCCAACATGGTCCATCAATCTGTTAGTGCATTCAACAAACACAATCAACTTTGAAGTAATTATTCATACTGAAGAAGGATTGGTAAAACCTCCAAAATCCATACATATGGTAATAATGAAGTATAAAACATTATCCAATAGTTATTTCATCTTAAAACATCAAAATACTAACAAGAACTCTTTAATTATCCTTCTCGGGTCACTTGTAGAACATGGTCAAACACAATTAAATTTGGAGCTCAATATATGAAACTATATGAGCATCCAAATATTATAATTAAATTTTATGGATACACATTGAATCCTTTTACAAATTTTAACTTTACACCATTATCAAATTATGTATATATCAAAATCTATAGCTCAAAAATCCATCACTAGTTTTCCTTCACAAATTTGAATATCCAAATTCCAACGATCACTATTCAAACACTAAACATCAGACACTTTGTCATCATCTAGTGATCCATATAAATTTTAAACAAATACACACCATCAATCAACTTATAACTAGCCTATTATTTACCTTGAAATGCTCACCATCAATCTTATATCCTCACTTCCATGATTGTGCCACTTGGTAGTTCCACATGCCTTCCGCATATCCTGTACCATTCAATCAAGGTGCTTGTGCCACTTGGCAATTATATGTGCAATCTAAGAAATTTATTGACTTATTAAATCAATAAATTATATTGTATCATAATTTCATGATAACATTCTCACCATTGATCTCTATTTGATAGGTTTCATGCTCATCGTAGATCTGCTGCTCAAACTTTGTGATTGTGACGCATGTCACTAGCATGTGCCTTCTGAGCATCCATTGACATATTAAATTTTATGCACACCATTGGATCAATAATGAAAATGTCACATGATCCATCAAATCCTTATCTAGTTAGATTAAATGCTCATTGTTAGATCTGTGATCTGATTAAATGGTCATTGTAGATCTTTGATAATGTAATTTTGACTAAGTATGGGAACTTAGTGAACTCTATTTGAGAAGCCAATTGTGCACCTTAATAAATTTTTCTATGCTCAACCTCATGGCCTAAAATTTTAACCACTATATCATCTTACATATAAGAATCCATCCATTACCAAACTTCTTCTGAAACTTTCACATATGTGAAATATGATGTCATCAAACTACTTAATCAATTTTATCTATCAAGATGACTACTTGAGCTTAGACATTCATATGACTATTCTGATGAATTTTGTTCACTTACATAAGCACTCTAACCACTCATAACATACCATAGGGTCTATGAAACATGTCTATACCATCAATATCATCCATCAATTACCTCACTAAGTCAAACACTGAATAACTATGCAATAACATTGAAGCACACTTTGTCATTATCATTCTAGCACATATGATACCTCATCAACATCCTTGGTCACCTTGGAGACATCATTGAAAAAAATCCAACAATTTCCCCTTTTTCCATTGATGTCAAATACCAATACAAAGATTTATGCTTAAACTCTGTCTCTCTCTTCAAGTACTTTCTCCCCCTTTGAAAAAATGACAAAGTGGGCTCAACTCCTGATCCTATAGACCTAAAAAGACTTTAAAGAAAAATAATAGGAAGGAACACCTCTGAGAGATGATACAGACTCCCCATACCATTATACATACCTCTTCTTACCTTGATATACTCAAACATGCTCCATGACTACATTCTTATTTGATCATACATAAACTCTATGAAAATAAACCATACATGAACATCAAAAACTACATGAACTTACCTTAAAAACATTTATAGGGACTCTCCCTAATTCACCTAAGATTAAGCACCCTTTTGAGCATCTTAAGAGCATTTCCAACAATGATGAATCAACATAATTGCCTTCATACCTTCTCTCTCAATTTTTACTACATTATCGTCTAATCCTAGGATATAACCATTTACAAATCCCCCCCTTTGTTTATGCATGAGTATTAAATACATTGTCAAAACATATGACTTGGTTTGGTCAAGTCATCATATCAATCTTCTTGAATTCACAACTATAACTAACCTCTTCATATTTTGACCATGACTAGAACATCTCACACATGCTCCCCCTTACATCATGCACAACTCTTCAAGCCTTTTAAAATACATGAGTTAGATCCCCCTAACTCCATGCTTCACCTAGATCATGACATATTCAACAAATCTTCTCAAAGAGCTAGGTCTACCAATAATTCTTGAACACTATCCACACTTCAATCAAAACTCTTATGGAAACACCTTATCTTTAGAACACTATGAACTCCATGGCATATTTAAATTAACATATATAGAACTCTAAGACCTTATATATGATATCAAAAATGTGACAACACATTATCCTTATAATCCATATCAACGTTGTCTTCAGTCTTTCAATATTTTATCAATCAATTTAAGAAACATAAACTGACAAGTTCTTATCTTTAGGATCAAAAACCCTGAACACACATTGAGTACACTAAAACAAAATCAACATACCTTTATATGTAATAGAATATTTTGACAACTCACCATCCCTAATTAGACACCTGGAGATCTTCATTTCATACCTGTAAATCTTACACACATAGCTTCATTATTCACCACTTTGACCAACTAGACCATCCTTCAAAGATTTGACTAAAACTTTGACTTTAGGATCTCTGTCCCTAAATATATCTTTTGAAGCATTCCATGACAAAACTTTGGAGAAGATTCATAAAAACCATTGCTCCCCTTATCCAAGCACATTTTCAAGATATCTTTCTTGTCCTGCAACATCAACCAAAACTCAACTAACATCTACCATGCTTCTTCTTGCTGTCAAGTCTCTCCTTGAAGCCTAGAGAGAGATACCCCTTTGACACAGTAAGAGTAAAAGTCCCAAAACTCAAGAGAATCCCATATCTCCATACTCTTATTTGACTTGTAGTCCTACCTCATCATGAATTTGACTTTGAATGGATCCTTGAATTCATTATTTGCTTCAGACTTGTCAATAAATGCAGACAATAGAAACTCTTGACTTTGCTTCATGTCTATCATGGAAAACAAACCATCTTTGGTGATAGTATGATCTCTCCTAATAATCTTAGGTTTCAACAACCATTTTTGACCTCTTACTTACACACTAATAGCTCCATAAACCTTATTTTTCTTTGAGATCTCATTCAACCTGTTCTTGAAATACCTAACAATGTGACCAACTCTATGACATCTAAAACAAACAAGATCATTCATACCTTTTGCTTGATGATGATTATGATATTTATTTGACTGATTTCTTCTCCTCTTGCATTCTCTAAAAATATGGTCAAACTGATTGCATGCATAATAATGACTCTGGGATGAATATCTCATTACATTGATTTGTCTAACTTGTCTTGTTTCTTGCACTCTAGGAGCTTGATTGAAATAAAAATTGACTTGATGGTCTTTGCTTGTAGATCCTAACAATGTGACCAACTCTTTGATAACTATAGAAAATAATGTCTTCCATACCTTTTATTTAAATATGGTAGTGATCTCCCTTTGAATGATTACTTTTTCTCACATAGTCCTTTTCCCTATGACTAACAAGATGACAAACAAAATGATGGCCCATAAAAAAATTGGCATACCTTGAAGCATTTGGTTATCTTATTGGCTTCTTCATTTTATACTTGACCTAATTTGACCTATTTTCTTTCATTCTACCATCCTCTTTTCCATATTATAATCTCTTTTGTTATTATTCAATCTTTCCTATCTTGATTATGACCTTTTTATGCTCATCCTTTAGGGAAACAAGATTAGCCTTCAATTGAACACATTCATCTTCTTTAGCCCTCATGCTTGAACTTACAGCCTCTAATTGAATTATGAGATATTTGATGGTATACTTATCCTCCTTATCCCTTTTTGCCATGTAATATTTCAATCTACATGCTTTCTCTTCCATAGACTTGATTAGTTCTTGATTATCCTTTTCCTCTTTTATGGATTTCACTGACAAACTCCTCTCAAGAGATATGACTTGTACTTTAAGACCTTTGATCATATTCCTCATTTAATGATTCCTCTTCTTTATCTCCTTTAGTTTACCAAGAGAACTCATGAGCTTATATTCTATATTAACTTGTTCTTCCTTGCTATCATAATAAACTTCTTCATCAAACATGATGATCATTTCATCCATATTTTACCTTGGATCACCTTCAAGTGGTTAAACTTGCACATAATGTCCTTCTATGATAACAATTATTAGAGGTACAATCACTAAGAGTGGGGGGGGGTGAATCAATGATGCCAAAAAATCTAATTCAATTCCCAACTCTTAAATATTTGGCACATATAATCATGATGCATATAAATTAACCATTGTAATGAAAAAGGAAGATATAACAAGATAAAACACATAACATAAGATATATGTGGGAAACCCTATTGGGGGATAAAACCCATTGAACCCTAAAAAATGGATGATAGTCCTATAAAGATAATATTCAACATTTAGACCAACACCAACTGATCAAGGAACACCCATCCCTTAATTTAGTGAGACACCCATCCCACAAGTAGGAACCAACCCCTTAGGCAACCAATCACCCACTCAAATACCTTAATCTAATCTCTACCTCAGATATGATGTATTCTACACATGATAATGGACTTCTCTTACTTACTCTCTTTCCTCTTTACACTCTCACAAACTTTCACACACAATCAATGCATACACAATCAATGCATCCAAAACACCTTTTTGGATCACTCTTCACTTTTTAGAACATACACAATTAGAAAACCTACAAAAAATCTTGTCACAAAATCAAAAACATGACCTATAGGATCTCTTCATTCTTGGCACAATGTAGAAATAATACTCAACCTGCTCTGCTCTTCAATCCATCCACTAATCTCACTCGCTCAATCAACTTATAGGGCTTACTTGCTCAATTTACCTCTTTTAGGCTTATTAGGTCTAATGACCTATGTGTTCACCTTCATCACCTTGATCAGACAAGCATGGCTGATCATCTTACTCTCTATTGGTTCTCAATGACCTATACCTTCTTTTTCAAAGGTTAACTCTTTCTCTTGGCTCCACACACTCATGATTAGCATAATTAGTCCAATTAGACCTTGTACTTATACCATTCTCCTCCTTTAACCCATCTTTGTCAGCCAAGATGCTTTACATATTTGAACCACACTTAACATAGGTCCATACATATGTTACATGTGAGAACCACACTCTTCATAGGTTGGTCATTACCTCATTATCCCCAAACCACCATTAGGTCTTGGTGAGACCTAGAACAATTAGGCCTTCATACTCACACATTACATGTGAGACTAATTGGACCAACTTCATCATTTAAAAATACTTTGAACACATCAAAAATATCTCCAATATCCCCTTGATAAATCTCATATGGGTCCATGCCACCTATAACACCAAGTCAACACTTGAACCTACCAATTAGGTCTCTTCACTCTTTAGGCCTTCATACACAGAAAACACAGTCTCAAACTTATGAAGAAAAAAATCAAGTATTTCACATATAAATATGATTATATCACATGGGTGAAACCTTAATTATCTATTATACACCTCCATGTATTTTAGAC
Organism: Torreya grandis; assembly: GCA_037957365.1. Taxonomy (NCBI): domain Eukaryota; kingdom Viridiplantae; phylum Streptophyta; class Pinopsida; order Cupressales; family Taxaceae; genus Torreya; species Torreya grandis. Next base: position 56,331 of record JARHVA010009813.1, read on the forward strand.
ACTTCAACACATGATCTAAGCACTCAAAACAACTCTCTTAAAATGACCATTTAGACTGGTTATATATACTCAAAATAAAGTCAAGCTATTTTGACTCTCCATATCTAATCATGACAACCAATGCCTTATCATAATAATTTGAGACTTATAAAACATCTCCATACTTATTTTATTCTTCAATTCTTCTCAGAACACCTTCAAATCTCTCTTGCAACATATTCACTCAATCTGCTAGTGCATTCAACAAACATAGTCAACTTATAAGCAATTATTCATACTAAAGAAGGATTGGTAAAACCTAAAAAATAAATAAATATGGTCCTCATGGAGTATAAAATATTATATAATATTTATTTCATTTGGAAACATCAAAATACTAACAAAAACTCTTCAATTATCTTTCTCGGGTCACTTACAGACTATGGTCAAACACACAGTCAATTTTGGAGCTCAATATATACAATTGTATGAACATTTAAATATTGTAATCAAATTTTATGGATGAAACTTGAATCATTTTACAACTTTTATTTTTATACCATTATCAAATTATTCATATATAAAAATTTATATCTCAAAAATCCATCACTGATTTTCCTTCACAAATTTGAATATTCAAATTCCAATGGTCACTGTTCAAACACTAAACATTAGACACTTTGTAATCACCTCATACTCCATGGAAAATTTGAAAAATAAACACCATTTATATCCTCATAAGTATATTTATATTTAACTTACAACACTAAATTTTTATCTTAGATCCTCACTTATATGATTATGCCACTTGGTAGCTCTGCATGCCTTCTGTGCATCCTATACTGTTCAGTCAATGTGCTTGTGCCACTTGGAAGTTATATATAAAATCTAAGAAATTTATTGAATTATTGACTCAATATTCTCCATTTTATCATAAATACATGATCAGACACTCACCATTGATATTTATATGATAGGTTTCATACTCACTGTAGATCTGCTACTCAAACTCCATGATTGTGACACATGTCACTAGTGTGTACCTTTTGAGCATCCTTTGACATATTGAATTTCATGTACACCATTGGATAACTAATAACAAGATAATGCACTTCATTATATCCTTATTTAGTTATATTAAATAATCACTATTATATCTATGATTTGATTAAATGCTCACCTTAGATCTTTGATAATGCAAATTTGACTAAGTATGGGAACTTAGTGAACTCTGCTTGAGAAGCCAACTTTGCACCTTAATAACATTTGCTACATTCAAACTCAAGACCTAAAATCTGAACCACTAGATAAAATTTCATAGAGGAATCCATCCATGTACTAAATTTATTCTGAAACCTTCACACATGTGAAATATGATGTCATCAAACTACTTAGCTTTATTTGTCAAGATGATTACTTGAGCTTAGAAATTCATATGACTATTATGATGATTTTTTTTCTCTTAAATAATCACTCTAATAACTCATAACATACCATAGGGTTTATAAATTTTTTCCATACTATCAATATCATACATGAATTACCTCACTAAGTCAAACACTGAAGAACTATGCAAGAACATTGAAGCACAATGAAGCACACTTTATCATTGTCATTCTAGCACATATCACACCTCATCAACATCCTTGGTCACCTTGGAGACATCATTGAAAAACATACAACATTTTTAAATTTCAATATGTCTTCATGGATAATAAAGAGGATGAGAAACATGTCAGGGTCAACATTCAAAGAAAATTCCAAGGAAGAGTTATAGCGGTGGAGTTGTAGCAATTAGTCTCTAAGTGGGACATTGTTGGATGGTGTAGCATGTTCTTATTAGAATGCCCAGTTATTGATAGGGGGTGTGTGGGGGGAAATGACCCCCCCACTATGATCACCATGGGGTAAATTAATGTACATGGATCCCCCAATGGGGGTTTGAGGGAAGTACCCCTGAAGTAAAAAAATGTGAAAAATACATGTAAAATATTGAATTTTTTTAGTAAATATGGACTATTCAATATTAGGTCACATATATAACATAAGAAATTATGTTGGTGTATTTTTACCCTAATATGTAACCTTACTTTGATATGAAGGCATTGTAATCAGGGTGATGCACTATGTGTGAGTGAATAGGAGATTGCAGTGGATGTATTACATGTTTATTCCTTTATTTGTTGGACTGAATAAGAAAATAACTAGCTGTTTCTATGTCAGCATAGCCCATATTGTGTAAACCATATTAAATATATGTCTCTCTTGTATTATGTTTTCTGTATTTTATTTTTGTCTTTATTTCATTAATATTGCTCTATGTTCTATATTCCTACCAGGTTGATTTTTTCATTTGGCATGAATATAGGGTTGATCTGCTTTTTGCCTTGGATAGTCTACAAGTGGGTCCCTACCTGGAGCTCCTATTCATTGGGAAAGATGGCCTGGGTTTTCTTCCCTTGTATTTTTTAAGAGTCTTGGAGGCTATATTCATTTACCTCATTAAATTTTCTCAAGAAGTAGAGGAGGTGTATTTAGGTGATGGAGGGGAGGGAGAATCCAAGGGTGTAACCATGCCTAATTTGCAATATTTACTCAATCCTATTCCTTATTTAGATGAATGGAAAGAAGTAAGGAGGTACCCTATTAGATTATAGTCCATTAAATGGCTATAACAAGGCTTTGTTCATGGATATTTTTAGGCTCCACCATGGTGGAAATAACAAAGGAGTATAACCAAGGCATAGAGGTCACGTAAGAAGAGGCAAATTTTGTACAAGGCAACCCATTTGGAAGAGTTGATGGAGGTAAAAGTATAGGTGAAGGATATGTCAGAGATTGGTGCATGCTTGTAGGGGTAATTAGTTCAATTTTATGAGTCATTAGGGATGGGTTGAACATAGAAGCTAGGACAAATGATTTAAGTTTCATGGGGGAAGTCAATATCATTGTAATTGACTAACTACTGGTATTATGTATATGGGTTTTTTATTGTTTAGTCCTTTTGTGTGTATTGGTTTTTAATTATTCATGAATGATAAAGGATGATTAATGTAATATAATTTTTATAAAGATATATACTTTGAGTATGTATGTTTAGGTTTGTTTTTTCCGGTTAAATGCCTTGACGACCATACCATCAAGCCATATAATTTTATTTATTTTTGAGCTTTTATGGTATCAAGAAGGGGAATTGTAAACCCTAAAATCGATAAAAAAATTAAATACTACACTACTATATATACATATAATATTTAAGCTTGACCACAATACATTTAAGATCTTAGAATTACAAAATAAGAGTATTTCAAACATAATAGTGTTTAATAGATATAATTGTCTGGTAATATGTATTAAATAAAACAAGATTATTATAAACATAATAAAGTTTTTAATAGATTTCGTTATCATTTTGAACATTATAAATTTTTTATGAAACAAAATAAAAATTTTATGTAATAGACCCTCCATCCACTCACTGTGTGTAGCTTCCCTCCTTTGAAACCCCACTCTCCTCTTGACCTGCATGTGTGCCATCTTTAAAAAATCCTTCCTTATGAAGATTCTCTATAGTAGAATTTATAGTTGAAAGATTTTCTCTCTCCTCATTCACTGCATCACCTACTAAAAGTAGACTCGGGTCTACATCTATTTTTTACTTCAATAATATTTTTGGGTCCATCTCATACTCTTTAATAATTTTCTTCAATGTGCTCTATTTATTTAATAGAACAAGCTTTTTATTGAATGCAATAGTTGACGTAATAATTTTTCAGATGTTTTTCAAATGCACATTAAGTAGTTTTGCTTCTTTCTTCAAATTTTCACATTTTTCCTACAATAAAAAAATGAAATATAAGTAGATAAAAATTATAATAACAATAATATATATGCTATAATTGATGAAAACCTACCAAATATTTTTCCTTCTTCACTTGGGTAAAGAAAACAAGGTTTATATCTCTTGCCCATTTATTGAAATAAGCCTAGGCTTCTGCATTCAAATTTTCCTATGCTTATCATACGACCCAAAACATTGTCATTGCAAACATTTTTAACTAAAATTAACCTAGATTAAGTTTGATTGAATAAATAATCAATCTTTGAGGGTTCATTTTGAATTAGTGAAAACAAATTCACTCTTTGGGAGTGATTATGAAAATGGGCATTAATTTATTTTATCAATGCTTAGTCCCTTATTTCCCATTGTTTTAAAATATTGAACTCATTTATAACACCCTCCTTAATATTGGAAATTAGATTTTATGACTCTAAATTATCTAATAGAAAATAAGTGATAACATCATCAAGAATGATTGAATTATCAGTGGAAGGTGGGGTGGTAGGGGAAGATGAATAAGGTACTTCTATAGTAGGCACACTAAAAACTTGAATAAAATCATGTGGATAGAAATCAACACCAGTTAGGGCCCCACTTTCAATCCCAAGATACTCTTCATCAAGATAAATATGCTACAAACATGTAAGTCCTTGTCCACTAGAAACACCACCAATAGAAAAATTGGGGAAATCAGACCCTAGAAATTATAGGGTTCCTCTGCTTTGTGCAAGAAGGGAGATATTCTTCCCTCTTCTCTTAATTTGGATGGGCAGTAGGGGTGGTGGAATATTTCTCCTCACAGATGTAGGGTGACTTGTAAAGCAAAAGTTTTATTGAAAATGGTAAATTTAAAAACATAAATTAATGCTAATTCAAAATGTAATAGTAATTATGTGTTGTTAAGGAGATTGTTTCTTCCACTCTATATGTCCAAGTTGGAGTGAGAGTGGTGGTTTCAACTAAAAAATAGGTAATTGTGAAGATAATAAATTATCCAATAGAAGAAACTTCAATTCAAAAATCAAAAGTTGTAAAGTAGTAAACATTGAAACTATTGTTGAGAAGATTCCTCAATGACAATGACTCAAGAGTCCACTACAAAAAGTAAACAAATTAATAAAATAATATGAAAAATAAATTTTAATAAAATAATACAAAAAATAAATAATCATTTAAATTTGGGAGGAGGATAACCTGTAATGGGAGATGATATTGAAGAAGGACTTGGGTGTTTGGAAATTCTAAATGAATTAAATGATGAATCCATATACTCAGTATCACCAGATCCCTTAGGGGTATGATGACCTTTTGATGTTGCCTATCTTCTTGTGCTAAATGCATGCATTATTATCTATAACAAGCCAATAAATGTCATAATTTAAATTTTTAAATATGTATAAAGTAATAATCAATTGATTAATTTGAAGGATAAAGTAACCTCATTTTCCTCGAGGGACAAAGAATTAGTGGTCATTTTTGTATGAAGGGTAGTTGGAATCACAATTTTTTAAGATCATATAAGGCCTCATAATATAAGTCCAAAATAAAATTAGAGGAAAAAATGGTGGAAGTCTCATTGGTAAAATCATAATTCAACTGTGACATGATCCTACTAGATGTATATATGCACTACTCATATTTTAATGCTGACAAAGAATGAAGAATATAGTAAATAGCCCAATAGGGAATGACCCAGATCTTCCCTGTAAAACAATTATGTCTTGGAAGAAATGCATAATGGATTTCAAAAATGGATTGGATATTTTATGCATTTGGATTTTGCTTCTAAGCCAACTATCTGCAATGAAAGAAAAAACATGCAATTGGGACATTAGAATTTAGTAACATGGAATAACGATTCATGGATTATAAAAAAATATAAATATTAATAATAAAGTCAACACTTACTAGTTGGGTCGATGGCCAAGTTTTACACAGACTCCAAATACTTTTTGTCTTCATTAGATAAGAGGGTTTTGGTGGTAACAGGATTTGCATTGCAGTGTGGAAGGCCTATTAAATTATGGATATCCAAAGGAGAGGTGCCAAAGGAAATCAATTTGGTGTTGACACACACATGGAATCTGGTCTTGCTAATATCATAGTAAGCCATTAGATATCATAGTAGGTGTGTGTAGGTATCATACTGAGACATGTCAATGATGCCTCATAAATTACATATATCGATCCAGTCAACATATGTGTTGAGTTGCTCCACCATTCTGAGGAAGTTTGGACATAATAAATTCTTAAAAATATAATTGCAGATGATACTTGTGTCTATGGATGCTATAGATATTGAATCCATTTGCATGGCATAACATTATTGAAATGAGGGATAAGGGGGGTATTTATAAGTTCATAGTGTAATGAAAGCAGTCGGTAGATGCGATTGGTAGTAATTGATCATGCATTATTTTTTACCAACTAAATTATTCAACCAAGTGACACTTGTTGTCATCTGAATACATGATGACATTAGGAGATACCTTTTCCACTTGGTGGCACTATACAACTAGGCAATACCTATTGCCACTTGGTGGCATCATGAAACTGTGTAGTAACTGATGTTGCTTAGATGTATGACACAATTGGGCAATTAAAAGCACCATCCAAAAACATGTTATGACTAGGTGGAAACAAAATTTTCCCAGTTTCATGACATGATTAGGTGGTAACATATATCACTTGCTAACATTTTAAAATTGGTCAGTGGCATGTGTCATTTGATAAAATTCTTAAACTAGGTGACAAGCTAGGTCTCTTGATTGTACTCTATAGATGGTTAGTTATACAAAAACATGGTAATGAAAAAAACCTTCAAAACCTATAGATTTTCTAGGGATACTAATCAAATTCATCTAAATAAATTTAAGGATCTTTTTGATATGGGCTCTTAAAATTTAACCTATAGTGAACATCGAAAGATAAAGGAATCAAAGATAAGTAAGAAGGAATTATCTAATAATATAGATCATGAACCCTAATACATAATTGAAAAAAATCCAATATGTATGATAAATTTGGAGAAATATAAAAAGGAAAGGAAAATTTTATTGACACATAAAATTACAGTGATGACATGTGGGTATTTGATGAGATTATATACTAAGAGTTCAACACATTATCAAAAGAGCATTGACATGAGTTTACACATCCATTGGATTCATAATTAGGCCTCTAAGATTCACATAATTCATAACTAGATTAAAAAAAATTTTGAAATAGAAAAATAAAAAACCATGCAGAAAATTAAAACACAAGGACCTATGCATGACATGTATTATTAGTTTACATGATTTATTAATGATTTTTCACATATGGTAGATTATATATCCAATTTCTATATGCACAAGTGTTTCATGGTATACATGAGTGGGATGTAGGACATATAATTTATCTATGACATGGACATTTAGATGAAGATTATTTGTACACCCAAAGGATAAATTTATTACAATGGGGGCATCTTAGTATATATTACACAAGTTACATGTTTCTATGACCATTCTATTGATCACATTGAGCTATTTACACTAATTACACATGTATTTATCTTACATATACTACATAGAGGGATATATTCTATGGATATTATTATTTACTATATATGATGATGCCATACATTGATTATGTATATTATCCTTGCTTGTCCCATGCATTATTTTTACTACTACATGTTGCATGGTTGATAATTGAGTGTGTATTACATTGTGTGACTCTTTCTCTATTTGAATCTTAATTTGTATGAATCTTTTTATATGATTTTTTGTGAATTTAGGTATTCATTGTGTGACTTATTTTATTTTTCTTCTTTCTCTATATGTCTCTTAGTCTGCATGTTCATTATGTGACTCTATTTGTGTTTGACTCTTACTCTACATGACATTGATTTTTATTCATGTGACATTTACCCTATTTGACACTATGTTATCTTGTGTGTTTATATGATTTATTTTGGTGTCATGGCCATGGAATTGAGTGTGATTTTTTCTATTGAAATTGTGATGTCATGATTCATATCACACATTCTTCTACTTGTGTTCGATACCATGATACACATCATGAATATTTTGCATAGTTATTATTCACTATTTCTATTATTTTTACTGTGATGACTATCATGGCATGCCTTATATATATACACACACACACACATATATATACATATACATACACACACACATATATATGTATATACATATATATATATATATATGTGTATATATATGTATATATATATATGTATATATATATATGTATATACATGTATATATATATATATGTATATACATGTATATATATACATATATATATATATATACATATACATATATATATATACATATATATATGTATATATATATATATATATGTGTGTATATATATATATACATATATGCATATATATACATACATATATACATACATATATATATATATATGTATGTATATATACATATATATACATATATATACACACACACATATATACATACATACATATATATATATACATATATATATATATATATATATGTATATGTATATATATGTGTGTGTGTGTGTGTATATATATGTATATACATATATATATGTATGTATATATGTATATATATATATATATATATATATATATATATGCATATATATATATATGTATATATATATATATATATATGTATATATGTATGTATGTATATATATATATATGTATATATATATGTATATATATGTATGTATATATATGTATGTATATATGTATATGTATATATATATATGTATATATATATATATATATATATATATATATATATATATATATGACACTTGTATGCCTATGATACATGTTTCATAGATCATCTTAATATCTAATAATTATATGATGACATAATATAATTATGTTGGCACATGATTCACATGATTATATATTTTTATATAAAACATGATATGTGTAAATCCTTTCTTTTGAGATGAGTAATTCCTAGGATATATACCTCACCTCAGAAAGAGGGATTTAATAGTAGGATTGTCTTAGAGACTATCATTTACATAGATAATTCAAAATTTGGCTTAGGAAGTTCAAACATTAGGCTCATATTATTTCAAATTATCAGAGGTTTACATAGATTATTAGAGGTTATCATATAGTTGGCAGAAATTAGGGGCATATGTTGGGTATATGATAGATATTATATAGAATTATGAAAGACAACTCTCAAATTATATGATATTATTATATATATTGTATGACTTGGATTACATAAGTTATCAAATTGGGGGCATATGTGTGGTATATGTTTTTAGTTCATAAATATTATTATTATTTGGCATAGGTTATATAACTCATATTACATAGATTATCATATTAGGGGAATATGCATGGCATATGTGAGACCTTTAAAAAAAATATTTATTCACATTATATTTGGTTATACTCAAACATTACTAAGATTGAATGGTAAAATCCATTTAACAATAGATGATATATAAAACTCACTCAAATGATTAGATACTCAAGTTTTACTTAGATTTATTGGAACCCATGGTGGGTCCCATTCTTAGAAAAATATAATGAGAACTATGGTTCAAGTTTTGTGTGACTTAAAATCTACATATTTTAGTCTCTAATAGATGGATAACTAGCTCAACCCATTATTTTAACACTAACATCTCCACGAGGCATAATTACCCCATCTTCCATTGAATTTAGAAGGAAACTATTATGCTTATTTTTATCACCCCCTTAATTTTCTAAAAATATTAATATGTTTTGGTTATGCCATATTGATGACTTGAGTCATGAAATCTAAAACTACTGATGGGGGCCAACTCATTTGTATTTGTTTGAATGCTTATCTTTTCTATGTGTATGTAATCATGAAATAGTAACAATTTTGAATAATATCTATTACTATTAATGTTAATAAATGGATTAGGTAGCATAAGTATTGCATGAATTAAATGATATATTCAGTCTCAGCATGGGATACATTCTCTATAGTTATTCATAATATAGTTGACATGCTTTTTGATTTGATCATTGTGAACAGTGATAGTTGTGTATTTTGGCTTTTTATTTTAGTTGTAAACCATATAGTTTCAATTTATATTGATTCAACATGCATAAGAAAGTGATAAGGTAAATGCAGATTATTGTTTATCTTATTCTCACTTTTCATGTTTTCAAAACAATGAGATTGTTGTATGATAATATTTATAAGCGGTTGAGTTGTAGATAATTCATGCATGCACAAATCATTAGCATATTTCTAATGAATTTTTATTGTGATGTAGTTTGTCTTCAAAAATCTCAACATATGTTTCTAGGCATATTGGTCATATTATTTTGAATCTCATTGTATATAATAAAGGACCTACTGTTGATATCTAAGTTTCATATTACATTTTTTAAAAACCAAATTTGAATATTAAACATGACTTAAGTTATGTAGAAATGCATTAGAGTAATGCATTCGATTGTCTCATGGGGACGTGATAAGATATAAAGGTGGGGGTATAAGGTAGCTTGGCGAGTTGGTTTTTAAACCATGGTTAGTATGTTTTGAGTTTGAAGTAACTTAGACATTTATGGATAGACGTCAGTGGATCCACCATAACAATTTGGAATGTGAAGGTAAATAAGCTCAAGTCTCAATGATAAATCCTTATGGATAAAAGACACTTGAAAATTAATAAAAATTTAATGCCTAATGTTCTTGCCTCAATCAAGGAATATGGTAGTCATTTTGGTGAATAACTAAAGTTACTAGTTAAAGTGGATAAAATAATGGTTGTTTTCGTTGAACTTGTTAAGTTGTTAGCAGGATGAACAATTAATAGTAATAAGACATGTTATTGAGATAGTTAATAGGTGGTTTTTAGAATAGAAATATGGGAGTTTCCATTTGTTCATTTGTGAAGTTTGTTATGAAAGAAAAGCTCTACCAGTAAAAGGATTATTTATCGAGGAAGGTAGATAGTGAATAAATAAGGATAACATAGATGGTGTTCATTTAAATTTGAGAGGCAAGGTATTAATATGGTCCTTTATTTGAGCTAAAAAATATTTTTGAATGAAATAGTTTCAAGTTTTGAATCTTGCTGAAAGAAATCATGGATTATAGAAAAAATATGATGGCTCCATTTTTTTTTCTCAAGGATCATTTGTTAATTAAGTTTTGATTGAGTTTAATTTTTTGTCCATTCATTGGTAATAAATGAAGTCAATTCCATGTTTTTTAAAATAATAGTTGATATGGCCATTCTATGAAAATGAATTCTATTTTATTTTGTTAACTTTTTCTTAGTCTTTTCATTGTGAACATTTTAGAGTGTTCGAAGAAACTTGCATGTTTATTTTGGATAATACAAAGAGGTTTTGAATGTGTTCATTCTATGGTTCGAAATACCCTTGGCATGTGGTTAGTTTATTTTGATAAAATAAATATATTTATCAAATATTTTTTTTGTAGATAAGTTTACATGAAAGTTCATCAGGAAAATGAAGAAAAGTCTTTTGAATAGTGTATGCATCCAAATTTGATCACCTACATTATTGTCACTAATACTCTAAATAGTCAACACTAATACTACTTATATAATTTATCCCCTTTCAATCTTGCTAATTTATCACCCTTTCTAGCTATTTGTCTAATATCCCCCTTCAATATTTCTTCATCTACTCACCTTATTCTATCCCACTTCATCATTAATTTACCTAATCATCTCTTTATCTTAATTTAACCCCATTTACCTATTATTTGGGAAATTTAAATTCCCATGACCCACCTACCCACCTACTAAGCCTATTCCTAGGTTCTCCTACGCCCCTAGTCTCTAATAACTCACCTAAATCCCTATCTAATTCCCTATATAATCATCATTAACCCAAACAAGGATTTTGTAACCTTCCAAATCTATAACCTTCTTTATTCCACCCATCCTCTTTAGAATCCTCTAAATCTAGAAGCTTCGAAGGAATTTTATATTCCTTTTAATTCTCCACCATTGATATCATTCAACTAAATTCAAATCTCATCCATTGATCTTTCACTCCAAAATATATTTAAACCATTCCATTCATCAATAGAAGGCCATCTAAAACGCTTATGATGAATCCATGTTCAATTAACAATCTTGGGAATCCATAGTGAATCCATGTCAATATAATCCTTCAATATCAAGCATTCATCATCAATATCCTTGATCAAGCAATAGCCATGTCCAAATTATGAGTCTAAGGTGATCCTCATACAAATATTCTTGTATTTTTATTCTATTTAATCATGGTTTGGAGAATTTAGATTTAAGATTATGACGCTGGTTTGAATAGTTTGTTCATCCATTTGCATTAGAACTTAATAGCTCTAGACTATGACCAAGTAGTTTGATGTTTAAGTGATTGAATTATGAAAATTTAATAAAAAAACTCAAAAAAACTTCTAAAAAATGGTGACCACAGTAGGAAAATCCATCCCAATCTAATCATTTTGCATCCAAGAATTGTTTTTGGCAACCTACAGGTCAAACTATCAAAGATTAGAGGCCATAAATTTTAAAATCACGTCATTCCAAGCATGATACCAGCTTGCTAGCAAAGACGGGTTCAAACTCATAAAAACCAAGGCATGATATTACACTTGAAACCCATGACATTAACAAAGGAAATCACAAGATCATTTGTCTACTTTGATATTAAATATCATTTTACATTCACTATGGAATTTTATTGGATAATGTTTTGATTAATGAATTAAATCATTTTATCTTTACTTATGCATCTAATGGTAGGATATTTATAACAAATCAAAGAATACTTAATTATTAACACTATCATTTTTGTAAACCTTCCCTTAAATATAAAAAATAAAAAATTGTTAACACTATTTTTTAAATTAAACTTGTCAAAGATAAACTTATCAAAACTACTAATCCTTGTCTTACAGGTTACCTCTTTTGAGTACCAAATCACAAACTACTAATCGTGTGCTTGCAGGCCACCTATCAAAGACTCTTTATAACACTTTAAAAATCATTTTTAAATTATCTTGATCAAATTTTTCTTGTATATAAAATTTTATCTCTTGGTCTTGTATATTCTTGCTTCTTGTATCACACTTAATCTTAAATTAATTAATTAATCTTTTTGGTTTGCCTATTTGTCTCCCAAGGATACGATTGGTGTATGCTCTCCTCCTTGCATCCTTGAATTGATTCATAGAGGATAAAACTACACCTATAAAACCCATTCTATTTTTATTTTATAGGGGGATAGTGACCACGGATTTTATCACCACACACTAGTCCAAACTTTATGTTTCAATGGAGTCTAAAAATCATGAGAGCTATCATTCAGTGCTAAAGTGGAATTCCCCATCCCATATAGATTTGGGATTCACTATACCTTTGCATATATATGGGATTCACCTAGATATCCTTATGAAAACATAGCATAGGATCCTTCAGTTATAATATATGCCTCGCTACTAGATTCAATATCAACTCATAAGTAGCCATCATGTGTAAACATGGTCAAGAGGGTTCAATTGATTCTATAATGGGTCATAGACCTACAACCTCACCCAAAAAACTATTTTATGGTAAAAGCATCAGGTTACACACCCTTAAGTTTACTAATAATAGGTTTTATGTTTTTATTTCTTGGGTGTGTGTCTTACTAAACCAGTACTGTTTGTGAGTCGAGTCAGACTTCACCCAAACCTATATACCTCTCTACTAGATTTAGTATCAGCTCCTAAGTAGCCATCATGTGTAAATAGTGTCAAGAGGGTTTAGTTGCTTCCATAATGGGTTATCAACCTACAATCTCACCCAAAAAATTATTTTATGGTACAAGCATCGAGTTACACACCATTAAGTTTACTAGTCATAGGTTTTATATTTTTATTTCTTGGGTGTGTGTCTTAATAAACCAATATTTTTTATGAGTCGAGTCAGCCTTCACCCAAACCTGAATACCTATCTAGGTCTTTGCACAACCCATCTTGTATATTCTTGCCTTATCATTCTATAGTGTTGTACATCCTTATCCCATCATCCTTTGTGCATATCATCTTAGTATTGCTTCATCCTCTTGTAGATCCTTATCATCATTCTTATTTGTATATATTATATCTTGTATATCCTTGTCTCAAAACTGTCTTCCATTATCATCTTGACTTCATCCCATAATAATCTAGTTATATCTACCCATTATTAATCATTGATACTGTTATCACCTACACACCCCAATCACACCTTACATTCTAACCTAAGTCCACAACATCAACTACTAGCCTTCACATAGTCACCTCATCCCCCTCTTAGTCTAACCACCTACCATTTATTATCATCCCATCACCCATATAACCTAATCATCACCTTGTATATCCTCATCTCACCCTATTATACATATCCTTGTTTTCTTATAAATCCTTCTAGTCATATCCTATCCTTGAATAATCTGTCATTAATCACACACCCATTACCTACATATCATAATCAAATCTTGTTTCATCATCCACATCTTATCCTAAATCCATCACCAATTCTTTTTCTTGACCTTGTCTTCATCACCCATCTAGTCTATCCTTGTTGTCTCCTAAGGTCATATTCGGTTCCACACCATCCTCATCTCATTTTACCCCCTTTATCACTTCATCATCACCTATCATCCAATAAACCTCATCATATCAACCTATCTAATCCCATCTTGAGAAAATCAATCTAAGGTTATTGAGTTAGTCCTATCATCCTATCTCTCATCATCTGATTAGATATAATACCTACTCAATATCCTGTTAACATCTTATCACTCTATCATTTAAATCTAGAAAATCCATAATCAATCTAATCATCTCTATTCAAATCATCTTGCCTATTCATAACTACAAACCCATCCAATCATCCTCTTGTTATTTTGAATCTAAGCACCCATCAAATCCCCAATCCTTTTGCTATCTTGACAAATAAACATTATTAATAGGTCATTAGAAACTATTGTGCTATTAGTTCAAAATTTGATCCTCATCCTATATCATCTATATCACATTTCATCCTCCTCATCATCACCTACCATCCTATCTTGGTCCTTCTATCTCTAATCCTTAATCTACCATCATCCATCTTTTATCAATTATCCTCATGGATTTGGACCCAATTCGTGTAGACCAATACATCCTGACCAATAAGGATGACATATTTTTATGAGATCTAGAAATGGGTGCTTACTTACCTTCTAACCTTGATCCCATTCATCCCAAACCAATATCTCATATCCTTCCCCATCAAAAACCCTATATCCATCAAAATGAATACCAACATTCTTTGATGCAGTCACCCTAATCAATCAATAAATCATAGAGAATAAAGATGAATTCCTATTGTGGATATGAAATATGGGTGCCAAAATTCCCAATTATGTTGAGCCCAAAATCCTAAGAACCTCCCACAAGTAAGATTCTCATCAATCCTCATCCCCATATTATTATATTACACCATCCACTAGTCCTTATCCTAGCCATGGCCTTTCCAATTTACAAATTTCCTCATTTTATAAATACCTTGATGACAACCCATAAATAGTTTTCTTATGGCTCATGGATATGGGTGTCTAATTTACTAAAGACCTCAACTCCATCCAATTCACCTTACGCTTAAACCATCCCCATCCACAATCAAACCCTCCATCCACTTGCCATAGCCAATCATCTAGCTCTTCCTCAACTAGTAAAGGGAATTCTATTGTGGCCACCTCATCTAATACCAAACCATCCACCCAATTACATCACCAACCATATAATATAAAGTCTAATTATTTGACATATAAGACATAAAGTAAAGTGGAACCTTATACTCCACTTCCTATGTCATTAAAATCCCTTTTCAAACAAATTGTCACTGCTAACATGATGGTCTATCCACCCATACGACATCTTGATCCAACCAAGCCTAAGCCCTCTTAGTATAAAGCAAACTGATATTGTTTATATCATTAAAGTTGGGGTCATTCCATTAAACAATGTCAAAATTTCCAAGATTATGTCCAAGACCTCATTGACCATGGTGATATAGTAATTGAGGAGGAACTAGATGAATTTCTCTCCCTAAGTGAAAAAGAAGAGGAATGCTAAGATTCCATTCATGATCATGATCAAGCCCTTCCCCTTCCAAGCCAAGGTTAATACATCTATCTATCATTCATGATCCCCCCATCTTCGACCACCCATATATTCAAAACAAGTCTATTCCCCATAAGCTTAGTCCTCCCAATCCCATTATTCCTTTAATAGACTTATCTTTGCTCAATCCATTGTCCCTCCATCATCTTCCTCTCATCCATCCTACTAAAAACCCCATGTTGAGAAGAAAATCATGAAAAATCACTCCTTTACTCACAACATTGCATCATATACATCAAAGTCAACATCAAAGTTAGAACAAGTTTTATCTACCTCAAGATTGTGTGCAGTACTAATGTCTAAATTAGATCCCCCATCTAAAATGTCATACCTCATCAATATTACAATAGATGTTGATAATGCCTGTATTTTTTAAGATACCTCTAATATAGGTACTTCTAATACATCACCATGCATAACTTTGGATCCCAATCATTATGATGAATTCATAACCAAGTTCTTTCACATTTTATCTATTGAAGGATTTTAAAGTGGGTCTGATCCTACCTCAAATATGTGTCTTAGTGATCCTTTTGAGATTATTGAGGACACACTCTCTGATGTTGAAGATATGGCTCCTAGTGACCTTTAATGATACCCATTATTCCCTTAATCCACCACACAAAATTAATCATCCACTTGCCTCTATAATCCCTATATC
This sequence comes from Torreya grandis, assembly GCA_037957365.1. NCBI lineage: Eukaryota > Viridiplantae > Streptophyta > Pinopsida > Cupressales > Taxaceae > Torreya > Torreya grandis. Next base: position 72,994 of record JARHVA010009813.1, read on the forward strand.
CCACTCTATAAAAGGAATAAAAAGGAACATGTATCATTAGATTCCAATCTACATTCAACATCATGTGCCACAAATACAAAGGTCTAAGACCATATTCCATAAGTCATAAAATAAGATCAAATCATCTTTGATCTTATTAGTCAAAATCAAGAAAAGTCAAATCATCACCTAATCAAGAAATATCTTCTTTTAGTGAAGCCCAAAATCAAGCACTAAGGGAATGTCAAATTCAAAATGATCATCATATATCCATTCAAAAATCAATCTCCTTTGGTGAATCCCACAATCAAGCACTAAGGGAATGTCAAAGTCAAAACAATCACCATATATCCAATTAAAAATCAATCTTCTTTAGTGAAGCCCATAATTAGGCACCAAGGGTAGTCAAAGTCAAGCCCCATCAAAAAATCTAATTAATGTTAAAAGCATTACTAATCATATGGATAACAATCATATTAATATTTGAATCAAAGAATTAGTAAATCAGAAGGTCTTGGATCCTTTGACCTCATGGCACCAATCTAAAGAATCCCCTAAACTGTATCCAATGGTGTATGAAATTATTGAACCCCATTTTTTCTCCCCATCTTGTCATATCAACCATACTTATCATGTTACTCATTTATATCCTATATCACATCATTAAAATAACAACATGCTCTCATCCATATCATATCACCAATCCCTAGGTAACTTGTCCCTCATAGAGGTTATAAAGACATTGGTTAAAATGTTCAGAGGGCATTAAATCAAGAATTAATAAAGGCCACCAAGACATGATTCTAGAATCATATATATGGAACATGGGTTGCCTAGAGATCATATCCATTGTTAACATTCATATATCTCACCCTTCTTAAATAAATCAAGATACCGAAAAAATTCAAAAAAGTCAAAAAAATCATTCATTCAATTGTGAAAACTAGTCTTTTGGTGCCCTTGGCAAGTACCATGATGAAAATTGGTTTTCAGTGTTATGGTAAAATAATCTATTATCCACATTGTATCTCTACACTCAGGGGTAAATTCATCCATTTCATAACCTTTGTCAATCCACCGATCTAATGTTAATTCCCTAGTCAACCTTATCCATGTCACCCATCCATCAATCTAGTATCTGCCATCATATTGTGTTCCTTCCCCACCTTGACCTTTAAAAAAGAATGGAAAGTATCTTGATATATATTTTTTAATAATCTTGGCATATCTTCCAATGGTAACTTAGGCAACTAAACATCTGGCTCCTTCACGATGTGGTCATTGGCACTCCCTAGTATCTTCTTCCTTGGTCACCCCATCCTTTTGTCACCCTATTCATCATTCCATCCATCCTCATCCATATCTTGGTTTATAGACTTGGTATTCCATTTGTATAGTGTACATACATATCCCATAAAGCCCTAAAAATTGCAATATGTCAAAAACACTAAAAATCATAAAATTTGAAAAAACATCAAAAATAGTCCATGGTGTCTTGTCTTATGCCCAATCCCCTAGTCACATTCATTTCCATCCATTTAATATCTTCCCATATTTGGATACTTTAGTCTTGGAACTAGTGGTCACCCATATTTTCATCTCTTCAATTGTGTTCTTTTGACTAAGTATTATTAACATGAATCACTTTGTCAAAGAATTTAATCTGGCACTCATCACTTCTTATCAGTTGCCTTTTCATATCTATCACCCATCAACTCACTTATTTAGTATTATGAAAGGTAATTGATCCCATCACCTTTCTTATCATTACCTCTTCATACCTAACACCCATCAAATCATTTATTTATTGGTATTGAGGGTATTTGATCTCATCATTTCCTACTATTCTTGCTAGATTGGACTCTTTCAAGGCTTTATCTGTTAGTAATACTTCATCATATTAAACATCACCCTTTACAAATCACCTTCTTTGACCACTTTTAGATTTTATTTATGGACTAAATCTATATTCAAATACCTTATCCCACAACCAAGGGAAAATCTAGTCTATATTGATCCTAATCCTAATCTAGGTGCCCAAATCCATGTTCACATCCATATCCTTATCCAAGTCTTAATCCTAACCATCATATTCAGTCCAAACAAGTCTATACTAATTCCATAATCACATCATGACCATCCTAGTCCATCCCATCACTTAATCACTTATCCCATCATTTGATAAGACATTGTGACATTACATGTAGATAATTGTGTATGTTTCTTGTTGTTTGACTTGTTTATATGTCTTTTATCATGTATATATCTTTTTTGAATTATATCTCTCTTTTTTTATTATGAAATTAACAAGGATGCTATGAGGACACAAAAAGTTCCCTCGAGGATGCAAAGTTTTCTATTTTCCCATATACTTTGGCACAATATCCTCTTGGTCATGTTTATATCATGGGGCATATTATTAAGTGCTATATTTATCAGGTTGCTTAGACTATGATGAGCCTTATGGTAGTTATGATGGATTGATAATCAATACCATCATTATTTATCTAATCATATAATCATCCTTAATCTAATCCTCTTGACCCATTCAACTAATCCTCATAATCCTCATCTCATTATTTGAGTCATATCCTCTAACAACTAACATTATCTCATATTTCACCATCATTTGTCCTCATATATATCTTATCTTTCATCATCCTCAAGTCTTGCATTAGTCTAATCATTTAGTTATATTATAAATCATTAATCAATTAAATAATCAATCTCCATCTTCACAATCATCTCCTTAATATTTTTTGTCAATCATCCACACCTGTCGATTGCGCTCGATAAGTCATAACATCCATATTTTCTCCATTATCACTGATTGGTCACATAATCATTTATAGGTTATGGTTTCCTCCCTCTATTGGTGTATGACAAAAACTATAACTTCATCATCATTACTACCATTATGTCTCATTAAATTGATGTAATGTAGTCCTATCTTTTGGTCACTCGATCATATCTTTCCTTTCTATCATTTCCTTTATCATATTAATCAATTTAGCTTTGAGCAACACCCATCATTAATATTATAAAATATTATCCTATCCTATATATCTCCATTACATGCATCCTTTTTTAGGATACATCTAAATCTTGTGGCCTTTTTATCCTATCATTATCATGTTATAGTTGATTGCCCCTTTGGATGTGTCAATAATTGTGACATAGTCATCTCTACTCCCTATGCATGTGTCCTTGCTAGGAGCATCACCATCAATTTTTATCTCATTGATCAAGTCGAGTCAATCTTCTTCATCTTCTATCTCAAATTTGACATCTCATCCCCTTATCTATTCATCACATCCCACCCCTCATTTCTTTTTTTGAGTGGCCATCCATCTCATTCTTCTCCACATGCCCCTTGAGGGGGCATCATATCCACTAACATCATATCTACTAACACTCATACATGACATGGTTTTTATTTAAAATATCATTATTGACCACCTAAGAAATATGGTTGAAAATTAAAGGCCTATAAAGCATAATGAAATTTCAAATATGAGAACCAGTTGGGGGAGAAATCATATTTATAATTTCCAAAGGGTTATCTATCCCTAGGTATTTGTTAAAAATGATTATGATGCACAAAGTGGATGGAATATGTATATACATATTCCCCACTCGAAGCTTATCACGTGTCATGTGAGTGCAACATGGGATGGTGCTTCAGCAAATAGAGCATGATAACACATAACACTAATGCTAAGTAAAGTGCAATAAGAAACAAATAAGATAAAGGAAAGGAAAAAATTAAAAAACACATACCTTTACTTACCTTAGTTTTTTAGATAAATAAGTAGACTGCAAGATAATGTGAAGGCATCCAATGTGGAGAACACTAGGTGAACTTGTAGAAGTTAGTGCAAAAAATCGCAGTTTCATGATGAGAAGGGATAGAAAGAAGTCCAACAACAAGATTATTTGTAGACATATCATGTAAACTTCTAAAATTAACATGTCCTAATATTTCATGTCATAGTTAAAATTTATTCTTACTATGTGATGAAAGAAAACATGGAGAAGAAGAAGAAAAGATATATAAACCATTCTTTTGAACACCTATTAATCGAGACTAATGCCACTTATCTAATTTATCCCCTTTCAATCCCACTAATTTATCACCCCTTCTAGCTATTTGTCTAATATACCCCCTCAATATTTCTTCATCTAATAACCTTATTCTATCCCACTTCATCATTAATTCACCTAATCATCTGTTTATCTTAATCTAACCCCACTTACCTATTATTTGGGAATTTTAAATTCCCATGACCCACCTACCCACTTACTAAGCCTATTCCTAAGTTCTCCTACACCCCTAGTACCTAGTCACTCACCTAAATCGATATCTAATCCCCCATCTAATCATCATTAAGTCAAATAAGGATTCTAGAACCTTACAGATTTATAACCTTCTCTATTCTCACCCTTCCTCTCTAGAAGCCTTTAAATCTAAAAGATTCCAAGGAATTTTATAATCCTTTTAATTATCCACCATTGATCTCATTCAACCAACTTAAAATCTCATCCATTGATCTCTCCCTCCAAAATCTATTTAAACCACTCCATTCCTCCATGTAAGACTATCCAAAAAGCTTATGAGGAATCTATGTCCAATTAGCAATCTTGTGAATCCATATCAAATCCATGTAAATATAATCATTCAATCACAAGCATTCATCATCAACATCCTTGATCAATCAGTCACCATGTCTAAATTCTAAATCTAAGTTAATCCTCATCCAAATATTCTTATCTTTTTATTGTATTTAATCATAGTTTGGAGCATTTAGCTTTAAGGTTGTAATGCTAGTTTTAATAGGTTATTCATCTATTTACATAATAACTTAATGGCTCTAGACTATAACTAATTAGTTTGATGTTTGAGTGATTGAATTGTAAAAATTTAATCAAAAAGCTCAAAAATCCTCTACAAATAGTTTTGTGTTTCTCCTACATGAATATTTTCTTTGAGAAAAGGTATTTTATACAAATGATTCTAAAAAGGCTTTTTGCATGCATGTTATATCAAGATTTCCAATTGTAGATATGATGGAATCATGAAAATGGAAGTGGGTATGCATAAATATTATAGATTCATGTTTTATGTAAAATAGATGAGATAATAATTATTATTATTAGGGTTGACAGAGTTAGTAAAATGATTTTTGGCTGAGACATTAGAAGGTTTTTGAGTTTATGGGAAACTTGTCATGCATTTGAATATCTTTTAAACTTGGAAAAGGTAATATATAGTTGTGTAGTTGTAAACTTGATTTATGAGTTGATTTTTAAGGTAGGTTCTGCTAAATATTGCATGTATTTTACTTTTAAGGGGTTTCATTTTTTTTTCAGGAGATTGTTGATAACACAATAATGAAGCTATAAGTTGAGGTTGTATGTGATTTTGTTGTATGGATACATTCGTTAATGTTTTTACTTTAGTCATTGTTTTTTTCTTGAAATATATTCTTCAAAATGGAATGTGTGAGCATTATGAAGAGGAATACATTTTGAAGAAACAATATATTCAAGATTTTTAGTGCACATATTTTGAAGAGGTTTGTAAATTTTGAAAGGACAGGTTGATATTATTGGGGTTTTTATAAAATCAATTATATTTACCCTCATTTGGTTTAATTTGATATATTGTACTGCAATTTATGTTTTTTTTAATATTCATATTCATATTGGTCCATGGTTTGATATAAGGTAGAAACAAAGTATAAGTAAATATAGCTATCCAAATAGTTTTTGATTTATTTTGATATATATATATATATATATATATATATATATATATATATATGGTTCAAATGAATAGAATGTGTAAATTTATTGTATAATTAGAATTATAGTTGGTAAAAGTTCAAATGAATAGAATGTGAAAATTTGTTGTATAATCAGAATTACAATTGGTAGAATAGTCACTAAAGTGATAAGGGTTTGATTTTAATAATGATTACTTTTAGTTTTCAATGAAAATAAATTTTTTTAATTTTTGATGATATATGTGATAAGTGTTGATTTATTCTAAATGGTTTTAGGATAAACACTTTGTTATTTTTAGTAAATGATTGAATTGATGTTTGGTCGTACACTTTTACATTTTTTCTTATTTAGTATGTTAGGGTGGACCCTAGATTTTCATGTTTCTATAAGAACTGTTTGGGATAGAGGAAATGACAAACATAGTGAGGGTACTCCTTCATGGGGTAGTTATCTAGGCTAATTCTTTCATGGCCATAGATAACACTTTTCCTTGGCCATTAAGTACAAAACCCAAGTATCCATTCACTTTGATACAATTGACCCTATTTTATAGAATCTACTTGATTCTATACTTAGTAATTCTTTGAATTCCCATGATAATAGAGTTTGGAGGGGAGAAAATTGGAGAACTCATCCTCATGGATGAGTCACTCCAAGTGAATCTTCTCAACATGTGCACATTGTCATTCAGTCTGGCCTACATAATACCACTTTGCATGGTCAACCTAAGAATGCCCCTAATTTTAATGCAAAACTTGTTCAACATAATTCACTTGTGCCACTAAATACTAGAGTCCATTCATCTAATTTTGATATACCTTCTATTAGGAAATATACTATCATCCCTACATCACAACTTATGGTGACTCAAATGTTAAAAAAGGTAAAGTTTGAGATTGATGATGATTGTGAGGGCAAACAATTCGTTGAGATTTCCATTACTTCCATAGAGTACATGGAGTACCAAATTGATAAGGGCGATCCTTTGATTGATCTATTTTTAGATGATGAGTCCAATTAAACTTGTATTTGATTTTTTGTTCATATTGATATTTGACTTGATGTCATGCTACTAATTTTTTGAGCACGTGGATATTATTTTTGATAGTATTTAGTATGTTTGTATGGAAACATATTCATTTTATATAGAAAAAATTTACTTAACATATTTACTTAATTTTATATGGATAAATGCTTATGTAATTTAATGTTAAGTGTAATTAAATTTATTTAATTATTTTTATTTATTAATGTTTATTTATGTATAATTATATGTTTTTTAAAATGATGTAAAGTGATTCAAGGGCCTCCACATATTATAAATGTTATTGATCTATTATATAATCTAATTTTATCTCTTATAATTTATTTAAAGTCTAAGGTTATAAAGTTTAAGTTATAAAGTAAACTAATTGATTTTTTAAAAGTCAATTAACCTTAACAACAACTAACTTAAAAATTAGTTGTAACTAGTTTTATAAATATTTCTAAGTGGGATTAATTTATAAACAGATCAAAGATATATTATAATAAAAAAAACCATTTATAAGTGAAGATCTCTCTTTGAAGTCTGAAAGTTATCCATCTTTATTTTCTTTTATGTGCAAATATCTCTAAGATCAAATGATTATTTTCAGATAAACTAAACAATACATTCTCTGATGATGAAGTAATCCACTTATTTAGTATAGGAATATCTAGGTTATTTATTTTATAAAATGATTATTTTAAGACTATCTGGATCTAATATCTTTTTATGATTGTAGATATATAGTCATATGAGTATAACTCCATGTAATTGCTCTGAATAATGATGAATATATCACATTTTATGATATTCTTAAAATGATAAATTGTTGTATTTTTTAAGAATGTTTGTACTCAGAATTTATGTTTCTCAATAAAATCTTATTTCAGTTTATTAAGATGATTCTTGTTTCAAGATTTAAAATTTTTTGTTTATTTTGAATAATTATGTTTTATTTAATTTCCATTTTCTATTTTAGTTTAAATTGGTTTTAGATTAGATTAATTTAGAATATCTTAAGTTTATATTAGATAGTTTCTATTTCTTTAAATTATCTTAATTGCTTTTCTTTCCAGATTTAATTTCAATTTTATTCTTTGTTCCCTTTCACTATTTATTTCGTATCTAGTTTTATTTCTATTCTTTACTTGTTTTGAGTTAGTTTATTGATCACTTTTAATCCCTTTTAGATTCATTTACTATCTTTATTGATTTTTAGCTTAAGGCACTTTCATTTAGTTATAGTTTGTTATTAGATTATCATACTTACATAATTTTAGTATTTTCTAATTGATTAGTTTTCTATTCTTACTTCAGTTTGTTTCTTACTTATTAGTTGGAAGTTAGATTAATTTAAGTTAATATTATTATTTGATTTATTTTTTTGTTTAGATTAATATTATTTCATTTATTTTTAGTTTAATTATACTTGAATCTTATAGGATATATTCATAAATATTTTCTTCTTTAGTTTTGAGATAGTTGAAGTTCATTTCTATTTATTGTTTAGTTAGTACACTAGTCTTTGTTTGTATTTCGTTAGTTGGTTTATGCTTTCATTTGTTTATTTGTATTTTGGCTGGTTTCATTTCTTTTCTTTTAAATTTTTCTGAGATCAAGAAATATAAGTGAATTGATTCAATAGAATTATAAATTACTATAGATCTTTCCTTCAAGATACTAACTTTTCTATAGGCTTTTCTCTATCAGATATGTTAGATAATATAATTGTAATCTAATTCTTTTTTATATTAAATATATTGATTTTTGAAATTATAATTATGCATTTTTCATTATTTGACTTGATTATTTATTATAACTATGAAAAAAAAACCCTTCTACACATATTTGGAATCAATCTTCATTCCTTAGACCTTTACGATTAAACTGGTATGATTCCATCTTAACCTTCATGATAGCTAGAAGGGTTGCTTCATTGGCGTGACATTTTTTACCACCAACAAAAACTTGTTTCATGTGCATATAAGTGTATTCATTTCTTATTATTAAAATTTAAAATATGTTCAATAATTACTTCAGATTTTATATCATAAGTGGACACTGATTTCTCTATGTATCATTACATATATATCATGGAGCAAGTTCAAAACTCAGCCTATACCTGAATTTACCCATTGTAATTATATTAGGTACCGAATTTATTACTATATCCTTTTAATTTAGCACTTTAAATTACTAGAGTAAAAGGGGGGAAATGTAGACACATAAATTTGGTATTATACACTAAAAAATGTCAATTTTGACCAATCCTTAATATACATGACTTGTGCATTCAAAAATGAATCTTGCTTCCACTCTCTCCTAACCATTCACTCATCTATAGGCTTGAACTTACAAATAATAGTTATTCATACACTATACATCCATACTCTTTATTTGAATAGCCTATCATCTTACATAGATTATATCCTACTCTTAGATCACTCTTTTCTATTTTGTAGACATTTGGCCACAATTACATATATGTTACTGAACTCGTTTGCCTTAATGGGACTTGTCTACACACCCTTTAACACTTTTTTTGCCAAATTAAAATAATTAAATTAGGTTGGATCATATGTTTTTCATGTTGATTTGGATTGAAATCACATAAATAGTTATCTATTTAATCATATCAATCCTAATATTATTTCTTTCTAAAAATTATCCAACATTAATTGATAACACATTTATTTTTCATCTATAATCTTAAAAGAACTACCTAAAGCTTAGTAATTTTAAACCCCTCAAAGGAGTAGGACCTAATCCATTTTTGAATACTATTTCAAGGTCAAAATCATATGTTTTCAAGTGTCAAAATATACACTTAGGATTACACAACATGCTTGTATTACATTGATTTCATACATGAAACTAGGTGGGAAAACTACATGCAGTTTGAGCCCTCTTCAAGGTATTAGAACATAGACAATGATTAATTACTCAAAAATGGGTGGTTGAGGTTAATTAAACCCATCCTTTACAACCTATTTTATAGGTTAATCAAGTGTCTAAAGTGTAGATAGAATTTTGAGATGAAGGAACTGAAACAACATATAGTCTTAACCTCTAATACCATACATAATACCCATATATAGCCAGACACAATGATTTATGGTAGAATAGTTTGACTCTTTTCACCAAGAAATTTTTGATAGATAAAATATGTATTATTTTACCGCACAAATTGATAAATCTTTGAACTCATTCCAGCATGTTTTGACAATCAATGTCAAAATCTAAGCGACCATAGACCCATACCAGATCACTACTAATTATTTTACACTATCATAGAGTATAACTTAACTAAAACAAGTTAAGTACCATATATTATTAATCATTTGTATTTATATCAAGTGTAATAAATCAATAATGCTCTATTTTCACATTGAGATTTGTTTAATTTAGATACATATTATATAATTTTAATTAGTCTAATTGTTTTGGCTTATTTAAGCCGCTAAATCCAAAATAAGATAAAACTTATATTAGAAAAAATATTTTAATGTTTTCTATACTATTTTTAGCTACAAGTTTGGACTCATAAGTCAATGTTTTTATTTTTTAGCATCATTGAATCTAGAAAAAATATTTTAATATTTTCTATACTATTTTTAGCTACAAGTTTGGACTCATAAGTCAATGTTTTTATTTTTTAGCATCATTGAATCTCTTACTTATCATACACACTTATGTAGATGACAATAATTGAATTATTTAAGTAGTTATAACTTGTTTAATTCATTTTCATGGGAAAATTTAATCATTGTTTGGTGAATAAAATTCATTTATTTTCCCCAAATATGCTTCTTTTTCCCCTCTTTTTCATCCCAAGGAATTTGATCCAAACCTATAGGTTGTCTTACATAAAATTAATAAGACATCCAATCATGAAGCTCTAATTATGGGTGCATATTCAAGATGAGTATAATTATAAAATCATAGCATGGATAATTAGTTTTTGGAATGCTTGATGGGGCCTTTTCATGTTATAAAATAACTATATCTAAGTCTAATCCATGAGATACCAATATTCCAATTGATGTGATCTTCATAATTTGCTTAGGTGTATAAAATCATAATCATTACACAAATAAAATTATTCTCCTTCCAATATTATTAGTGTAATATTAAATAGGGATGACAAGGAAATATTTTTAATCATATCCCATTGACCATTATCCATAGTTTGATATTTTGACTCAAATTTACCCCTATTCCTTCTAGGTATTACCAAAATGTGTTAAAATTAATTATGATCTTGGTGGAGAATCAAAAGTATCAACTATGTTGAACATCATTTTATACACCTGATGACCCTACTAGGAAAAAACATCTCAAAATCAAAAGAGGAAAAATCCTAGTCTTCTTATATTAAACTTTAGAGTATAAGCCTTGGAAGGACAGATCAAAGACCACAATCTGTGTTCAAAAATCCATTTTCAAATCTCTATAAGATACATTATAAAGAATTTTTGAAAGCCATAAAAATTATGCTCTCACAAGAACATAGCCTTTATTCACTTGGAGACTTGACAAATTGGTGAACTTGGTATCCTTGAGAAATCTAAACCCATTTAAATAGTATCATGGCCTAAGTTGAGTGGTTTTTTTAAAGGGTTCATAAAGACCACCAAGTATATTAGTTTTGAATCACATGCCATCATAGACCTTAAAGTCATTTACATATTTCACAATAGATAACATCACTACCCCTATATACCACTTTCAGGATGTGGCCAATATTTTTCCATGAACCATGAGTGTGAGTGAGTGTCATGTTCATGCTTGTTGTGAAAAAAAATTAGTTATTTTTTTTACCGATGTGTTATTTAATATGTCTAAAATATTGTTTAATGCACATTTAGTGTTGATAAATATCCTCACATGCATGAGAAAGATTAGATGTCACTTTGGGAATGATCCCACCTTTCACTCCACCAATACAATATCCCGCTCACCTCTTGATATTTGTATATATGGAACCTTTATGTCCTTGTGGAAATAATTGAGATTATATTCATATTATGAGCTAGTGGAGTGTGGTATTTTTATGGTGCAACCATTTTTGGTTCCACATAATGAACTATATATTATGTTAGTTAATACATTGTCTTTTTAGTGGTGAATTTATTTCTCTCTTTTGATTAATATTTTATGTATATATGTGTTCATTGTGAAATTTTATTGGGTCCTCCTCATTTATAATATGACATCAAAACTATGCTAATTTAATTTGGTATCAAATTTTAATTAACAATATCCATCTCACATTGTTTCATATATGGTTCTTTCTTTTGTTAGACTCACATTTTTTTATAGATATACATATGGAGGAGTTTTGTTAAAGATATTTATACCTAATTTAATTTATGATTATTTTTGGTACCTATCAAACATTCCTATTGCATTCAACATGCCATATAAATTTAGTTTCAACTTTCATTTCCCATGAATCGAACACCATGAGATCATTTCAAAGCCATGCAAATCACATTCTATGTAGTTATAGAGAATTCCCAGGGGTAAGAATGATTCAATATATGGGAGTGACTTCCCTCCACACAATATATTACACTATAATATTAATGGAGAATATCCATACTCAAGATCAAAATATTTCTCCTAGACTAATGATTTCTTTTGTATCTAGTCTCATGGCCTTCTCCCAATCTTAGAATTCGATCCTCCCTTGTACCATTTTTTTTGGAAATATGATTGTCATTGATGTAAAAAGGGAGATTATTGGCATTATGGATGTCATTGATTTTTAGGGTTGAGTATGGTGGGTGGAGCATGAGTTTAAGATGTGGGAAACTTGTTATTCAATAAATATGAACTGAGTCTAGAACTAGTGTGATGTGTTAGTAAACAAGTGTGAACACAGAGAAGATAAAGAACCCTAGATTAAATTATTATGTGTGTGTGTGTGTTTGTGTGTGTGTGTGTGTGTGTGTGTGTGTGTGAGAGAGAGAGAGAGAGAGAGAGAGAGAGAGAGAGAGAGAGAGAGAGAGAGAGAGAGAGAGAGAGGGAGAGAGAGAGAGAGAGAGGGAGAGAGAGAGAGAGAGAGAGAGAGAGAGAGAGAGAGAGAGAGAGAGAGAGAGAGAGAGAGAGAGAGAGAGAGAGATGAGAGAGAGAGAGAGAGAGAGAGAGAGAAGATATTGGAGCTATTGGTATTACTACTAATAGAGTCAAATTGAGAAAGAGAGAGTGTAGAAGAGTAAGAGATTGATGAAGTGTGTTAAATAGAGAAATATAGAGACATAGAGATAGAGGGGGTAGTAGAGAGAAAGAAAAGAGAAGAGAGAGAGAGAGAGATGTGCAGAGTGTGAGACGATACAAACCAAACCTATAATAGAGAATTGAATTGGATTTATTTATGAATCATTTTTGTAATTTTGGAGTTGTAGCAAGTTGGTGCTCTATTAGGGAGTTGGTGCTTCCTTAAAGTAGGTGATGTTAAATCAGGGGATTGGTGTCTCATTAAGGTTGGTACCCTTAAAAATTATAACTAGTGAGGTTACTTATTCTGAGATTAGATTAGAATAGTAGATTTTAGTAGCTATTCTCATGATAGTTTTTCACATATTGAATTTTCCATGGTATATATAGTGTTGTGTCTATTTATGTGTTTGTGATATCTACATATATCTTTAATCTATATTAAAAGTTTGAAAATGGACTAAGTTATTCAATCTAATGATTCACCCCCTCTTAGTAGATAGTTGTGCTCCAATAATTGGTATTAGAGACCTGGTTCCTTAGAAGAAGTTTAATTAGCTCAGGTAGATCTTGGATGGTGAACACAAATGGCTAGTCAATAAGGCTCTTTCTCAAACAAAGAACCTCTCTTTGATGGATGAAACTATGTAATTTAGAGCATTAGAATGGAAACATATCTATCTTCATTAGGGTTTGATGTATGGATGTCTATTATAAATAGATATACAACTCTTACCACAACTCCTACTAATTAGGCTACCAAAAAATCATATGAGAGCAATGCCAAGGCTAAGAATGCTATTCTATGTGGATTATTGAATTTGAAGTTTATCAAAGTGATGCATTGTCAAAATGTATAAGATATCTAGAATAAATTAAATAGCATCTATGAAGGTGATGACAATTTTAAGCATGCCAAGCTACAAACATTCAAAGGCAAGTTTGAAAGCCTAAAAATGAATGAAGAAGAGAAAATTATAGACTACCTCCTTAGAGTAGATGAAATAGTCAATGCAATTAGAGGCCCTAGAGAAGAGATGAAAGATCTTATCATTGTCAAAAAGGTCCTAAGATCTCTACCATCAATGTATGACTCAAAAATATCTGTAATAGAGGAAGCAAGAGATTTGGATAAACTCATTGTTGATGAGTTGCATGGAACATTCAAAATCTATGAGATGAGAATGGGAAAAACAAATACCTTAAAGAGAGAAGTTTTATTCAAATCATCCATACTAATAAAGGTAGAAGCACCTACATCTAGATCTAAGGAGACTGATGAAGAAGAAACCAACTTTGTCAAAAGATTAAGAAGAGGGTCTAGAAAGTACAAAGGTAAGTTACCCTTTAAATTCTTTAACTATGGTAAACTAGGACATTTTATTGCTAAATGACCTTATAATAAAAAAAGATAACTTTGAGAAAGAAGAGAGTAGTAAAAAGGTGAAACCCCACTATTCCAATAAGAAGAAATTCAAAAATAAGAAAGGTCTATATACAAAATAAGATAGTGATTCATTGGATGACAGTGATATCTCAAATGATGATCATGATTGTGCCTTTATGGTTGAGGGAAATGAATCCTTATTCATGGTATTAAGATTAATTTCTATGGATATTAAAGAAGTTAAAGACTCAAATGAAGAAGAGGAAGGAGAAGTGGATCTAGAGTTTGAACTCATCTATGCTTTAGAGAAAATAGACAAGTTGAGAAAAGAGAACTCAAAATAGAAGAATCTTGGACAAAAGGAGATTGAGAAAATGTCTAAAACTTTTGAAAAAATTGATTAGATGGTTGTTATCCTAAAGAGACAAGTTGAAGAGGTTAAAATAATAGAAGATGTAGTCAAACTTGAACTACAATCTAAATATGATGAGTGCATGAAGTTAGAAGCAGAGATAATGGCTTTGAGAAAAGAACTTGAGAAAGCTAAAGATCAATTAGATAAAGGTCTAAAGCTGAAAGGAGAATCAAACATTCTTGATGATTTGATCAACTCTGAAAAGCCTTCAAAAGAGAGATTTGGTCTTGGTTATGAAAAAGGAAAAAGTTTAATAACTAGTACATTTGCTAACCTATATGACAACTTTAAAGCAAAAGGAGAATCAAGATCAAAGAAAGAAAAAGCTTGTAGGGATACAAAGAAAGACACAAGCACATCTGATGTGAAGAAAGATGAAAATAAGCCTAAAGAAAAGAAGAAGACAAAGGTAGCTAAGGCAGAGGGCTACACAAGAGTGCTAGACTTGGAAAAACCAAAGTTTAGAAAAGCTCCTCATCCTACAAAAAGAAATGCTATGACTAGGTATTCCTCATCTTTCTATGGTTATTGTTATACCTGTAATCAGTTTGGTCATAGGGATATTGATTATAGAGTTGTACCTAAAAGGAGAACAAAATTTGTAAGCAAAAATTCATTTGTTCCCTTTTTAGATACAAATGTAATATGCTATAATTGTAATAATTTTGGTCACATAGCTAAACAATGTAAAAAAACTTTGTAAGACCAAAGATACAAAAGAAAGGCATGCCTCCCAATGTGGAAAAAGGTTCACAAGTCTATGAAAAGGAGAAAAAGAATCTAAATAAGAAACCCAAGGATGTGTGAAAAGTGAAAGATCAATCTATGATTGCTCAAACTGTACTTCATGCCAAGGAACATAATTTGTGGGTAATAGATAGTGGTTACTCAAAACATATGACTGGTGACAAGATAAATTCCATCAAACTAAACAAATGTAAAGAAGGATATGTCATCTTGGAAGATAATACTATAGTAAATATTAGAGGTAAAATAACCTTGAACATAGATAGAAAACTGCCTACAAATGATGTCCTTTATGTTGAAAGATTGAATCATAATCTATTAAGTATCAGCCAAATATGTGACAATGGATATAAGGTCACATTTAATGTAGAAGGCTAAAATTTAAAGAGATCTAGAAGACTAGTTGTAGAAGGGAAAATAACTAAAATCAATATTTATAATCTTGTTGAAGTGAATGGTAATAGCTCCTGATAGGAAATATTGATGAGCATTGGTTATGGCATAGAATAATGGGTGATGTCAACTTTAATAACCTAGTCAAAGTGAGCTCAAATAGTTGTGTCAAACACATGCATAAGATAACCAAACCTACAAACACTAATCACAAGGAGTGTCAACAAGGTTTTAGATCAAGAGGTCACAATGGAATATGTGCCAACTCAAGATCAAATTACATACATATTCACCAAACCTCTTCCAAAGGAACAATTTGAGTATTTTAGATAGAAGTTGGGAGTGGTGGCTCCTAAATCACATCCCTAGATCTTAGTGATAAGGGCATGAGTCTAGGGGATAATCATAGAAGCCTTGTTAATCCCTAAAAGAAGAAAGAAAAGGGAACTCGGGTATGCATATTTTTAAAAATTTCTAATGAGTTGATGGTTGCAGATTCTTGGACAAATAGTGAGATAGAGTCCCTTTGCCATTGATGTCAAAGGGGGAGAAAAAGTGAAAATGATCTCTATGGGAGAAGAAGTGCAAATGCTCTCTACAAAAGTTTGGATAAAAATTACAATTACTAAATAAGATCATAGCATGTGTTCAAGTTGAGATTAGAAAAATGTGTCATTGCCTAAGGGGGAACAAGTTTGGTATGAAAAAAATTAGTTCATACTAATTAGAATCCAATGTAAGAAATGAAAAAAAGGAGTAAAATATTAGAATATCAGAGCATTTAGTTTGCCATCAATGACAAAGGGGGAGATTGTTGGCAATATGATTGTCATTAATGTCAAAAGGGAGATTATTGGCATTATGGATGTCATTGATGTTCAGGGATGAGGATGGTGATTTGAGGATGTGAAAAGGATCCTATAAGAGGTCAAATATGTTTGGAGTGATTATGGAATTCATCCAAATCCTCATATTGTTCATCTAAACATTTTGGGTCTATAGAGGAAAATCTAAGTAGGCAAATTGTTGATGTCACCATTACCATGTGTGAATGAGTCTGGGGGAGTTGGTTATATGGTTGTGATCACATAAGTCCCTATTTATTATGCACCAAATGTTAAGAAATGAAATTAAGCACAATTAAATATATGTGGATGCAAAGTTGGCTACTCAGACAAAACTCACTAATTTTTTATACTTAGCCAAATTTACAAAAGGGTTCGAGCAGAGACAAGTAAGCATGCTGATGAGGTTAGAATTCACACACATGGAAGTGTTAGGATAAAATGATCATATGGGTTTGTTCATTTTTGTGCTTATTTTCTATATGCTGAATCTCAAGTCATGATATATATCACAATAAGAGATGTGCATGTACAAAGTTAGGCTCCCAGACATTTTGACAATGTTTTCCCACAGTCAAATTTACAGATGTCAAGAAAAAACTAAGTAGGCATTTATATGATGTCATATCTTGCACATATTAAGGTTTTTTAAGTAGATGTATATATGGATGGAATCCCCTATGTGAGAGGATCTTATTCACTAAATTTCAAGTTATGTGACTAAGCACATCAAAAGTTTACAAGAACAAAGTTGGCCTTCCAAGCAGTTCTAAGCATAGTTAGCTCTGTGGAAGAAGAATATGAGTGAGTAGATTAATGGAATTATATCTCACACATGTGAAGTATTAAAGAATATATGAGTATATGGGTTTGTTCATTATCATGCCTAGTTTATGTGATACAAATTTCAAAACAGGCAGATGAGTGATGCAAAAGATACAAAGGTAAAAAATTAGCCTTTCAAGCATATTGAGATGGTCCCCATAGTCAATTTTGCATAAGGTAAAGTTTGAGATTGTTACAAGATATAATGATGAGCACTTAATCATACGTTGAGGAACCAATGATGTGCAACAAAGTTAATATGTTAAAGGTACCTATGAGTGAACACATGAGTGACAAGTGTCATAATCATGAAACTTGATCAAAAAATCTACAATGTGGTTTAAATTCAAATAGTCAATGATCAAAGTGAGGATGCCAAATGTCTCAATAGTGAGAACTAACAGTAATGTGTAGAAGGAACGTGTTAATGCCAAGTGTCATATTGTTGAGATCTAAGTAGAGATAAAGTTTGAGCTTGTCATAAGATCAAATGATGTACATATGATCATGCAATGAAGATATAACAAAGTGAATGGACTTAATGGGATAAAGTGCTCGATGTTTATCGACACAGAGGTGAATTAAAGACCAAACTAGTTTGATGAGATTGATAGAGCATATTCATTCCAAAGACTCAAGAAGTAGCAAGATGAGATTAAGATCTTGATGTTTAATGACTAGCAGAGGTAAAGTTCATGCAAATTTGGAGATCCTATAGCACATGGGAACTTAGATCAGAAAGATCAATGAATGCATTTTAAAGGTTGGAATGTTAAAGTTAGAAAGTGTACACAAATCCTACATAGAATGTAATCCTATTAGAGCTTGATTAAATAGACTCATTTTAAAGTTGAGTAATTTGAATAAGAACCATTAGATCATAGCACGTAACTTAAGGTCAATGGTCGACATTTAAAGATATGTTCATCCCAATGGTCAAGTGGTGGAATATGTAAGAACTTGTAGTTAAACCATAAAATATGACATAGATAATGAGATTGATTGTAGTGATTGATAAAACTTATGGAATAATGCATGTGCATCAAAACTAGAACCGAATATATGTTAAAAATAGTAATGAGACCAACAATCATGGTGGTGGAGCATGAGTTCAAGATGCAGGAAACTTATTGTTCAAGAAATATGAATTGAGTCTAGAAATGATGTGATGTGTTAGTAAACAAGTGTGAACATAGATTAGATATGAAACCCTAGATAATATTCTTATATATATATATATATATATATATATATATATATATATATATATATATATATATATGATATAAGCTACTGAAGCTATTACTATGATTGCTAACAGAGTCAAATTGAGAAAGAGAGAGGCAGAAAGCAAGATTGATGAAGTGTGTCAAATAGATAAATATAGAGATACAGAGATAGAAGGGAAAAGAGAAAGAATAGAGAAGAGAGAGAGATGTGCAAAGCATGAGTAGTTACAGACTTGAACTATAATAGAGAATTGAATTAGATTCATTTATGAATCATTTTTTATAATATGGAATTGTAGCTCCACTATAGATCTAATAGGTTGGTGCCATCAGATAAGCTAAGTTGGTGCTCATTTAGGGAGTTGGTTCTTCCTTAG
Organism: Torreya grandis; assembly: GCA_037957365.1. NCBI lineage: Eukaryota > Viridiplantae > Streptophyta > Pinopsida > Cupressales > Taxaceae > Torreya > Torreya grandis. The sequence continues at coordinate 92,227 of JARHVA010009813.1, forward strand.
AGTAGGTGCTCTTAAATTATGGGATTGGTGTCTCCTTAGGGTTGGTTCCCTTAAACATTGTACCCAATGAGGTTCTTTATTATGAGGCTAGATTAGAACAATAGATTAAAATAGCTATTCTCATGGTTGTTTTTCCCATATTGGGTTTTCCAAGGTATATATAGTGTTGTGTCTATTTATGTGTATGTGATCTCTGCATATATCTTTAATCTGCATTAAAATTTTGAAAATGGACTAAGTTAGTCAATCTACTGATTCACTCCCCCTCTCAATAGATAGTTGTGTTTCAAAAATTTCTTGTAAGGAATTTAAAACATATGCTCCCAAAATTTTAAGGGACATGAAATAAATAAAATATACTTACATGAGGGGTATTTAATAAATTCATATCTATAAATAGACAAAATGTTTTAAGTACTCCTAGGTCCTATTTTTCACAAAGTATAAGATATCACCTAACCAACCCCAAACTGCACCTCAATATATATATTTTTTTAGTTCATCAAATATTGATGTCTCAAAAATTTACTCATTTAGAACCAAATAATAATAATAATAATTATTATACTATTTTTTGGACAATACTACATACAAAATAATAGTCCTTATGGAGGAACAATTTTTTTTAGGTTTCTTTGTAACATGGTCCATTATTCTAGTAGTTTACTTATAGGATATCATAATCAATAAATCATGGCCCAAATAAATCTATCCATGAAGTTTATGAGAGTATAGGAATAAAATAACCTACTACTTATCAAAGTGAAGAAGCCTTGGCATATTGGAAAGAACTTGTATTTTTTGCTCAAATTGAAGAGACAATGATCCTTGAAGGTTTTTGAGCCAAAAATACCTCCTACAAGGGTAGGTAAAATTGATAAATTAGGGGGGATGACAAGAAAACCTTACCTTTTTTAATTTAATTATTTTATCTATAATTACCTAATACATTATGGTTCCGATATCATAGTAATGCCCAAGACAATGGAATATACCAAAGGAGAAATGTATGCACTTGTTGAGAAGAATGGAAAACATATAGAAAAATAGTGAAAATAGTAAGAATAAATAAGGATATCCATTTGAATATTCAGGAATACTTCAGCATAAACATATCATAGGATATTTATATGATAAACATTGCATTTATGTTCATAATTTGCTTATCAAGGGAATTTACTCCTAAAATTGGGACATATTTGTATCTAGATTGGATATATATGTACCTATGGACTTAATATGGTACTATATTTAGGATTGATTTTGAAATTATTATTGTATTAATTATATAATCCCACAATACATATTGTTATCATGGAAAATGAAAATTTCAAGTTGTTAAATGTAGAAGAGATTGATGATATCCAACATAGAATAGATACAAAATATGATCAATGGTTTATATAAAAGTGTGAATTTTACCCTTAAAATTACATCAAAATCACTAAGGTCAAGTATTGTGGAATTAAAAACAACATGATCCTATGCCCAAATTCCATAAATAAAGAAGTGATAGACAATGTTGTGTTTTTTTAGATTGAATATAAAGGATGCATCTTTTAAAGGCAGACATCTAAAGACAACATTATCCCATGATTTGTCCTCCATAATAAGGATACATCATAATAAATTACCCATAACCCCATTAGTTATATACATATAAACCATGTTTCCAATGATTTATATTTTAATTAAAATTTGCAAGCATTCTTTCTATAATTATATGAACAACCAATCCAAACAAAAAGGGGTAAAAATCACCAACCTCACATAAAATATGTATCCCCAATAAGTAATGAAAGAAAAAAAGTCTATAATGCTCACCAGAGATCTAAACTTGAGTTACAATAATTGTTATAAGATCTTTTATCAGATCTCATATATGAATAAAGAAAAGAAGAATACTCATGGAATACCTTCATAAATAAAAAATATTTTAAAAGGAGAACTCTCTATGTCTAATGAGTAATTCAAGTTTCTATAGGTACATGATCATAAAGAGTTTTCTCTCAGGGTTAACTATATTATAAATAGGGAAAACACACCCTCTTGATTATAAGGACATCCTAAAGGAGTTTGAAGAGCCCTCAATGATAGAGTTTATAAAATTAAAGAGAGAGTTTGGTTTAGAAGAGAAATGGATTATATTATAGAAAAATCAACAAAAAACATTGTCTCACTCTAGGATGAAAATTTTGAAATCATAAACATGTGGAAGACCTTAACTATAAAAATATTGCCATGAGTAGGATTTAAAATAGAGCATACAATGTCCCCATTCTAAAATAGCGCTACTACAACGGAAAAAAATAATCTGAGACTTTAAACATTCCTAATAATCACTTTTTTGTTCAATCCAAAATGTATAATCTATGACAAGAATAAAAGAAATAGGGTTGTTATAATTGTATGTATGTCTAAAAATATGATGTTCCCATTGAAATTCAAAGAACGTAATATCAACCTTGCCAATATGGTATTAAGATAAGAGTTGGTTGTGGCATCTTTGGTATGGGCACTTGAATTTTCAAAATTTGAAGTTACTACATCACAAGAATTGGTCTATGATTTTCCAAATGTTGAAGAGCATAAGGAAGTTTTCCAAGATTTTGCTCAAGGTAAACATGCAATATAAAAGTTTACAAAAGGAAGTACATGGAGGACTCATTATCCTCTTCAGTTGGTTCACTTTGATTTTTATGTTCCCATGAAAACAAAAGGTATGGGTATGTCATCATATTTCATTACATATATTGATGATTACTCATGAAAGTGTTTGGTATATTTTTTTAAATAAAAAGTGAAACATTTGATATAATTAAGAGATTTAAATCCATTGTAGAGAATGAAAGTATTTACTAAATAAAGTGATTAAGGAATAATCATGGAGGTGAATTTTATTTATAATATTTTATGGATTATTATGATTTTAATGGCATCAAAAGGCATTTCACAATTACTTACATTCCTAAAAAAATAGTGTATCTGAGATGAAGAACTATACAGTGGTTGAAATGTAAAGGAACATGTTACAAATAATGGGATTAAGCAACTCTTTTTATTTTGATGTTATTACACCAATATATATTATCAATTACAGTCCCACTAGTGTACTTGACAAGATGACTCTATGTGAATCATGGTATGAAAAGAAGTCTAATGTCAAACATTTCAAAGTTTTTGGTTGTTTACCCTATTTTAATGTAACTGATTAGAAAATAAATAAGTTAGATATAAATATTTAGTCTTATATTTTTTTTATGTAAAATGAAAAAATAAAATATTATAGGATTTATATTCCTCTCTCTAACAACATTATTGTGTCAAGAGATATTATTTTTGACAAAGGGGGAGTGCATGGTCATGAAAATGACAAAAGGCCATATTGATAATTTTAATTCATTTTGTAATTATATTATTTCTAATGATTATCCCACTATTATTTCAGTACTAAAATCTAAAATTACACAAAAAAATGCCTCATTTAGTTCTTGTACTCAAAGTACAAGTACAACTTGAATTCACCCCATATATAGATAGGGTAATTGCCATATCTATATAGATCAGGTGGACTATCTATTTATATGGGCCTACCTATATTATAGATAGATTAGAGGGTGATCAACACCAAGATTTCCTCATTTGATCAATCAAACTGGTTATTACATGCTCTCTCCATAGTTGTCTAGTTTAGGGAGTGCTCGATAACCATAGTATAGTGTGAAGCAGGTAGTATGAACTAATGGATGATCCTTAGTTGCTATGAGATATTTGGATAATCTAGAATAAACCACACAAGTTATTTAAGGAAGGTAAGAATCCTAAGGGAAATTTACCAGAGTATAAGAAGTAAATCACATGAATAAGGTCCAATTGGTGAGATGCCAAATTATTATTTATTTCCATAAGTTGATTTTGAATCATCATGTTTTAAAGATGCATGCAATAATGATGTTTAGGTGATAGTAATGAAATAATAAATTGATTCTATTCATATAAATGAGACTTGAGAGCTTTTAAAAATTCCATATAACAAGAAGTGTATTGGTACTATATGGGTCTAAAGACTAAGTACAATCTTGATGGTAGGGTTGAAATACACAAGGCACATCTAGTTGTAATAGGATTCACTCAAAGATATGGCATAGATTATGAAGATACATGTGCACTAGTGGTAAGACAAGGGACTATTAGAGTTGTGATTTCACTAGAAACTCAAAATAAATGGAGCATACATCACATGGATGTGAAAATTGCCTTCTTGAATGGGTACTTATAAGATGAAGTCTATGCATAAAAACCACAAGGTTTTTATTACAAGGTAAACAAGACCAAGTATACAAGTTGAATAAGGTTTTTTATGGTCTCAAGAAAGTGCCATGAGCATGTCATGCCTGAGTTGATGGATATTTTCAATAAAATGATTAAAGAGAAGCAAGAGTGAGCCTAATATTATTATAAATAAGAAGGTAATGATATCTTTATTGTAAATTATATGTTGATTATTTATTTTATATAGTAAATAATTCTAAGATAAAATATGAATTCAAAATTACTATGATGAATCAATTGAAACTAAAGATTTAGGTCTCATGCAATACTTTCTAGGGATGGATATTTATCAAAGTAAGGATGAAATATTCATTTTTAAAATATAGTATGCAAAGGAAATGTTGAATACATTTGGTATGGTTGATAATAAAATAGTCTCCACTTCAACTACTTATGGAGTTATGGTATGTAGATAATATGGTGCTGTAATAGTTGATGAGACAACTTATAAAAGTATTTTTGGAAGCTTAATGTTTATAACTCACATAAGTCCAAGTATTTCTTATTCAATTTCTCATGTTTCAAGGTAAACACTTGAGCTATTTTAGATTCATAAGAAGGAAACCAAAAGGATATTTAGGTATGTGAAAGGTACTATCAATTTTGGTATTCATTATTTTTCCATTAAAATTTTTGAACTTTATAGATTGAGTGATTTTGGTTGGGGAGAATGTTTGGAAGACCAAAAGTCAACATATGGAAATATGTTTTCTCTTGGTTCGAGTTTGGTTACTTAGAGATCAAAGAACAAAGTTTATTTTCCATTTAATCTATAGAAGTATAATTTTTTTGGTCACTTTAGTAGGTACACAAACATTATGGATCTAAAAAGTTTTAGAATAAATTGGGGAGAAGCAAAATCAACCTACAAAGATTTTTTGTGATAATGTAAGTGATATAAAATTTTCCAAGGATCCAATCCATCACAACAGGTCAAAGAATTTTATTTAAAGTATCACTTCAATATTTTTTTTATAAGGAGGTGGAATCGAAGTATATAAACATTCAATAACATATTACAAATATCTTCACTAAAGCTATTTTAAAAGTTTAGTTTTTGAAACTCTGAAATTGAAATGTTAGTCCACTCAACATTAAGGGGGAGAATGTTGGATAAGTGTCGCTGAACATATTGTTTTAGTTTGTTTTTATATAATAATAAATCCAAGTAATCATTATAAATTATATTAGTAATGTTAAATCTAATTTTAGAGGAGAATAAAACCATGCAATGGCAATATATTAGATTAGTTCATTTTAAAACTAGTAGTTTTATTTTTATCTTTGAAGATAGATTTATAATATTCTATTTTGTAAATATGCATGTTCACATGAAAATTTTAGGATGTAGTAGTGAAACATCCACTATTATAATAAATACATTATAATGAAACAATTTTATGAGAAGAAAAAAATCAATCAAAATATTATGTTGGTTTGAGTGGTGTTTAAATTTCAGTTGTATGTTTGTCTTTGTTGAACAATGATTAGTTTTTTTAAAAAAATTCTTCAATTTCCTAAACTACATGATGGTGGTAACTAGCCTTAAACATGATGAAATTCAATAAATAATAATATGTATGTAGGCATTATATGTCTCTTCTATAAAATCAAATGTGTGAAGGCACAAATATATATGTCCTTTTAGTTATTTATCATATATTACACATGGCTGGTGACTTGTGTATCATGGGGATTTTTTTAGGGATGGATGTTATATTTCACTCCAATAAATTTTTTCATATGAATAAATGACTACTAATGATTCAATATCACCAAGGGATAATGATGCATTGTGTCAAAAATAATGCCTTACAAAGAGTATTGATTAGATGATTCCTTTTGGTAAAAAAAAATGACAAGGCTGGGTAGAAATGGAGTATACCATAATTATATTTTTTAAATATACCCTTATATTAGATGAAAACATTAGTAGGATTTTAAAAATCTAAAGAACTAAATTATTAGTCAAACTCTCTCACCCCACATGCACATGCCAAGATGTATTTATGGCATAGGTAAAAATGTGACATATTTATTACAATTTGGCTAACCTAAATCTCATTTTGATAAGTGTTGAAATGAGAGATGTATTTTCGTGATATATAATAAAACAATATTAATGGTTAGAATATGGGTTCATATCCTGAAGATGGTCTAAAATTAGTTCATTTCCCTCACTAGACATGAAATCTAATTATTATATTTATTTCATCTCCACCTTTTCCTCTTGTGTATTTATGTTGATAAGAATTAATTTATGCGTAATGGGTTTATTATCTACAATTCTCTTTATTGTATCATATCCATATTGTTTGTAAAATTTGTTCTTCCAAAATTTAGGAACCCCATTAAGTACTTATCACTTATTTTTCATGTGCCCCTTGGACATGCTATCCCTATTCACCCATATTTCAACCAACTATGAACCCTCTATGATTATTATATACGAAATCTCATCTATAAAATTTTTATTCCAAAAATATGCTCTTAATCACCACTTGGTCCATAAGCCACACTACTGAAATCTAACACACTCCTTGGGTATGTCCTTGCATGTGCTAAATGTCTCTTCATTATCTTCCCATATTATATAAATTCCTAGAATGGGTTCGACAAAAATTTATGAAAGAGAATGAATGATGTGGTGGCTTCTCACAAAACACTATATGGAAAATGTTACTTCAAACACGTTTCATTAAATAATTGAACCTGTATGCAATAAAAAATACATCATATCTATAAATCAATACTAGCTCAAAGAAGATAGATCATACTTACATTTATGATTGGGGATACATTAGATAATTGGGAACGTGACCAATATGTGGATCCACTAGACCCAATTAGGGGATCTCTTATCACAACAATATCACTATGGAGGATTCCAAAGCCTCCAATCAAGTAAAACCACATAATACACCTCATTAAGTATTGTGTTTTCATATTCACTATACTAATAACAAGTAAAGCAGAGAAATATAATCTATGGGGGTAAGTAAACAAACGAAAGTAAACATGCATAAGAGAATCCTAATTAAGCTATGTATTGGTAAGACCCTAATGCATAAAGAAGAAGAGTATTATTATTCAAAAGGCAATACTTATGCTACTTATATCTAATAAAAAGAGGATCAAAGTTAGAGATTAGTACCTGGAAAAGGAACCTTTTGAGACTCAATCTCTCCCTTATCCAAAAATGTAAGGAACACTAAGAAAGGCCAAAACATCCAAGACTTCTTAACAAGACAAGATTCTCTAAGTATAAACCCTAAACTAAGACTCCTCAAGTAGAATGGTGAAAGAGAAGATTGTAAAGAAGCACAAATGACTAATAACTCTTGATGTATCTTTAATAATGATGAAATGGATGCATTTATATAGGTGGATACAACCCTAAACTCTTCAAAAAGTTTTGGTCAACAGGGTTGACCCAATTGACCTAGTATCATTATTGACAAAAACTCACTAAGTCATGGGTTAGGTTAGCCAAGAGCCGACTAAGACCCTAAATGAGTTTCACCAATAAGATAATAAGGTCGCCCAGTTGACCTAGTCATGTAAACTATTGAAAGGGGCTTTAGGTTAGGAAAAGGGGTATTTAACGTGGTAAATGATTGGAGGAGTGTGAAAAAGAGGAGTAATAGCTTAGGGGAATGTTTCTAGGAGTTGGTTGGATTAAAAATAAGTGGAAATAATGGACAACAATCCTATAAAGCACTAATGGCCTGCCCATCCCTTTCCTAGTGCACCCATTAAAGTGTGCACTTAGAGAGATTGAGACTCAATTGGTTTTTGCAAGATAGAAAACATCAATATTTGATAAATTTTAGAATATTATGTGTATACACATTCCCCACTTGAAGCTCATCATGTGTCACTTAGGTACAATAGGGGATGGTGCTTCAAGAAAGAATAGAGTAACAAACAATGCTGAGGCTAAAAAAAGTTGTAGTATTTTAAAGAAAAAATAACTGAAAGTAAATGACATAAAGGGAAATAAATGAAAATTAAATGTAATGTGTACCTTGACTTACCTTTATCACTGGATGATTGTCTACTATTTTTATAGTTTTGATTATGGAGGGAACAAAGACTGATTTCATCAAACTCAAGAATACAAAAATAAAAAGCAAAAAAAAAAAAAAAAAACATAGGAAGGCCAAGATAACTGGTGCTATGTGGATGGGATGTTCTTGGAAATTTGGCAAGATGGGGTGACAGGTGATATGTTAGACCAAATGACCAAGTAAAAATTTTAGAGTAAATCAGGTAATCAAAAATCCAAGGCTACTAAAGACCGAAACACTCAAATAAGTAAACCTAAAGTAAGAAAGGGAAACTCACCAAATCAAACCAAGGATACATTTCAAAAATATGGTAATCAAACATCAATGTAAAAGTAGTAACAATCCTTACTTAGAAAAAGATGATTAAAAAAATAGTAAAACAACATTTATGAGTGAGAAGTAACAATCCTTAATTATCAATGGAAAAAAGTGCATAAAAAGGAAAATAACTTTGATGAGTGAGAAGTAACAAGCCAACCTCACTGGCTTTGGTCCTGGAAGAGGGAACATGGCTGCGGTGATGGCCGTGCAGAAACCCAAACCCTCATGGCCGTGGCTTCTGTTGTCTTGATCCCAATCCGCTGTGGGATGCAGGTGCGTGGTGTAGAGTTGAATATCTTTTTTGCGTGGATACTTTAGGGTAAAGGAAGGGTGGGGGTCTACGTCTGCTTGGAGCCCTCAATCCCCTCTTTGTGTTTGATTGCGTGGCTTTGTAAGTTTAACCTTTTAGTGTGCAAATCTGTTCTTCTACCTCGGTCCTCTGTTTTGTGGCTGCCATTCTGATCATTATCCTATTCTTTGTAGATCAGTGATTTATATGTTTAAATTTTGAATGCCATGGTGACGATTCCTCTGAGCAGAGGAGATGATCTCACAGAAGTTTGGATGGATGTTTTGGGCAGTGGAGGCAACGGATCTGGGGGCTGTTCACTGAAGGAGCCGTCTGTTATGGGCAGGCCTTTTTTTGGACCCTTGGTGTAGGGTGGTAGGCATGCCATGCAAAGGATATTTTAGACGGCTGCCGTTTGTGAGTATCTCCTTTGACATTGTGTTCTAGGGGTTGCTAGTTTTTGAGGTTTCAGGTCCCTTTAAAACTTGGTTTTCAAGCTGTTGTGTCTGGTTTTCAAGCTATTTTGTCTGGTTTTCGAGCTATTTTTCTTGGTTTTGTGTAGGTTTTAGGTCCTTGTAAAACCTGGGGTGTTTTTTTTGGTTCTTTCTGTTGGTTTCAGGTCCCTGAAAACCTGGTTTTTTCACTATTTTTTAGTGGTTTTGCCTTTCTTGGCAGTTTGTAATGCTTTATCTTTCTTGAGCTGTATAGGGTTTTAGGGCCCCTTCAAAACCTGCTTTTAGCTTAATCTAAAACAAGCCAACCTCACTCAACAATGGAAAGAATACATGAAAGTAGAAACAGACTCAGGTGTACACAAAAAGGGTGGTACAACAATGATAAATGGCAAAAAGAAATCAAGGCAAGTCTATAAATTTAAATCCATGGTATAAAGAAAATAATCCATAGTTATTCAAACATATCATTTTTCTCTAAGGATAGATAAAACTAAAACAAATTAGTGCTAGCATGTTTTTAAGATGTGAAGAATAAGGAAGTATAGAAGAGGAAAAATAGATTTAGAATCACAATTTCCCTATCAAGGGGGAAAATGAATTGGGTGGAGAGGAGAATGAAGGAAAAAATAAGGTAGAGGAACTCTTTATCAAAGTTAAGACACTCAAATTAGGTTTGTCAAAACAATAAGACTTTTGACCTTAAGGACTCTGAAGAACTTTTCCTAGCCACACAAGTCTTAGGTCAATAAATAAAGTATGTAGATCATCCCATGAAGGCTATATGCATAAAAAGTAAAATCAACCTACCTTCCCACACCATGTTCCTTATTCCTCAGGACCCCTTATAGAGCTATCAGTCTAATATGAAGATTGGGTACTTACACGAGAAAGTAGGTATCACCATAGAGTTTATTGAATTCTCTTATTCCAATCTATTGGCCTACCACACCCCAATGGACCTCAGCTCTATTGTGAGGCAAATTGTGGAGTTTGAGCTTCAATTGGAGATAGGAGATGTGCTTTAAATCAAATATTTTGGTGTGATTTTGAATTTTGATATTTGAATGTTTCTTTTTGAATATCATTGCATTTTTTTTCAAATGATTTGTCTCTTAACCTTCTTGATAGATTTTTCTATTCCTCCTCCATATGGAGTCAGAGAACCAAACATGGGTGTTAAATATGACTTTCATTTAAATACTTGGGACTTGGTTTCTAAGAGAGAGAATTCAAAGAGCATGGTGTCTAAGAGTCTCATAAATATAGGTGAAATAAAAGTGCTATCTTGACTTTGACCTTGTTTTATCCAATGTGGAGTGAAAGGAGAGGAAATCAAGAGGAGTGAAACATGGAATAGTTTGAATTAATTCAAATTACAAAAAATGTGATAAAGGGTGAAAAAAGGGTATAATGATAGTAAAGTGTTATTCCTTATCATAAGAATTAGGTAAATGGAGTAAAATATGCTAACATAGATTTTTGTGTAAATTTCATGTATCAAAATAAGCAAAAGCTAAAATTGAGAACAAAGATAAAAAACTTGTAACCATTGCAAAGCACATTCTAGAAAAGGAATGAGAAGATGGTGATTTTATGAGGAAGGCCAGGTCAGATCCATGGTCTTACACTACAAATAATGAAAGTTAAACCCACAAGGGTGCCAAAAAGTGTGTAAAAAGTGAAAGATGTAGGAAAAAGATGGAATTTGTGAGCAAGGTCAAGTCCTATCCATGGTATTACACTAAAAATCACAAAGGAGAAACCCAAGGGGTTAAAAAAAGTGTTTGGAAAGTGATAAAATAAAGAGGATAAAAGTAGATCATGAGGAAGACTAGGTCCTATCCATAGTTTTACAATACAACTCATGAAAAAATTGAAAACCAAGAGACCAAAAGGAAGGACTAAGGTTTGTGAAAAGAGAGAGCTATTGCAAAGGGTGAGACCCATGAAAATATCCTAAAAATAGTATTAGATATATAGCATATAGAAATAATGCAAATAAGGGAAGGATTAGGCAAAATACTTATTGAGGAATTATGCGTTAGTGGGGTCTTTGAAAACATGACCTTCATTGGTTTGAAGGTGGTAAGTACATGAATCAAGGATATCTTTGACTAAATAAGGGACCCATGATTTTTGGGTATATTTACATTATTTATCATGAGTATAGTCTAATTTAAGGACAAGATTACCAACATTAAACATGCAAACTTGAACACATTTTTTATGTTGTTTGGCATTACGAGCCTTGTATTAGTGATTATGTTACCAAGCAGAAAGACAATTTTCATCATGGAGATTGAGAGCATGAAGGTGATATTCACTTAATTATTAATCAAGTATGATACCATGAAGAGATATAAAAAGAGAGGGAAGCTCAAATTCTAATGGAAGGACTAACTCAAAACCATAGACTAGAGAGAACAATGTTTCCCCAGTGGTAATATGTATGCTAGTGTGATAGGTGCAAAGAGAATCATAGAGATGAAGGTGTCAATCCATGTGGGTTTCATGAATTATATTTTGGATAATTTTATTAATAATTTTGTTGGTGGACTTAGCTTAGCCATTACATTATAGATGATATAGTGTGGAAAATTTATGATTGATTTTAAATTTAGCACAAAGCTATTTGACATGTTTATTTTTGAAATTACCACCATTATTGAAAATAATGGTATGAGGAAAACCAAAGCATAAAATTATTTGATCAAGGATGAATTTATATATGGTGGTATTTGTGATATTAATAAGGGGCATAGCCTCGATCCACTTGATAAAGTATTTTGTGGCTATGATTATAAAGACATGCCCATCTTGAGATCGAGGTAATTTGCCTATGAGATCTAATCCCCACATGGAAAATGGGAAAGGAGATTATACTAGTTGAATCTTTATTGGAGGTGAATTAATTAAATTATCATTAAGTTGGCAAGGAGTACACTTTTTATAAAATTTGATGGCATCTTTTTCAAGAGTGGGCCAAAAGTATCCCATATGTAGGCATTTACAGGTTGTAGCATGTCCGCTATAATGACCACCACAAATGCACCCATGTTATTTTTTAAGAAGAGGAGGAAACTTATCTTGCATAGCATAATGAAACAAGGTAACTTTATTATTATGATAATAAAGTATGCTATATCAAAATACATACTTAAAAGCTTGTTTGTGAATGTGAGTCTTTTTGTAAGAATCTAAGCTGGGAGGATAAGTTTGGTGTTCCTAAAATTGAATGATGTCTTTGTACCATATGCTTGTTTAATATATAAGTGAATCATGTGGTCATAGAGGATGGATATTTTATTATTTGGATAAGAAAAGTGGGATTAGAAAGAACTTGATGTAGATGAAAAAGAGATGCTAAAGAAGTGAGGGAATCAACAATAAAATTTTGATCTTAAGGGATAGGATCGATGGTGAAAGAAGTAAAATATTTGGAAAAAGTAGTTAAAATTTGATGATAATAATGAGTTTCTCTCTTTTTCATTGGTAATCACCATTGACTTGGTGGAAAATGAGTTGAGAATCACCTAAAGCATGTAGGTATTGGATATCTAAATCAAGAGCAAATCTCATGCCTAAGATTAAGGCTTCATACTCTGCCATATTGTTAGTCACATCAAATTTTAAGTGAAAAGCTAAAGGGATGATTTATTTTATAGGATTGGTGAGAATACAACTTGTCCTAGCTCATTAAAGGCATTTAGCACCATCAAAGTGAAGGGTCCAAGTATCCTTATGTAAATCGACATTGATTTTAAGAAGTTATTCGATGACTACTATTGGTTTAGTAGTATCAATAAGGATAGTGGATTCATCAATATTACTTGATTTAAGATCAATAGTGAAGTTATTAAATTAATATCTAAGAGATATGGATTGATTGAGGCCTTTAATATAGATAATATTATCATCAGGAATATTATCTTGAAGGTGATTGGTAGAAGGCACAGGATTTGTGAGAAGTTGATCAGCTATGATTTGTCCTTTGAAAATTTTTTGATTAACAATTTAGATATCAAATTTAATGAGAAGAAACATCTACTTTCCAATTATTTCTCTAGGAAGAAAGACTTTGAAGAAGAAGTGACGAAGGGCATCAGAAAGAATGATAACATAAGTGGTTTGATAAAGAATATAATGTCGAAGCTTTTTAGCTATAAAATATATGGCGAGGCAATCATGTTTTAATTTTGTGTAACATTTCTCATAATTGATGAGGCCTCGACTAATATAGTATATGTCATACTCTCTTCTAGTATCATCTTGTTGGGAAAGCATTGCCCCAATGGATACGGGTGTGGAATAAGTATATAAGATTAGAGGTTGATCATTAGAAGGAAGATGACGCATAGGTGGGTGAAGCAATGATTATTTCATGTTATCAAATGATTTTTGACAAGGATATGTCCATTATAAAACATTACCTTTCTTAATAAGAAAATTTATGGAGTGGATACGATAATCCATTTCATGGATGAATCATCTAATTTCCCCAAGTTTATCAAGATAAGTGTGGATGTCTGGAATGAAATGAGGGATGGGCATGTTGATGATAGTGTTAATCTTGGCAGGGTCAATAATGATGCCATAGAGAGAGACTAAGAATCCTAACATTTTGCTAGATGTAACATCAAAGACACATTTTTAAGGATTTAGTCTAACTTTGTATTTGATAAGAAAGTCAAAGATGATGGAAAGATTATAAAGATGAGTCTTATGACTTTTAGATTTATAAATGATGTCATCCACATAGGTTTCTATAATTTTATGGATTAGATCATGAAACATATGAGTCATTGTTCATTGATAAGTGACTCTTTTGAGGCCAAAGGGAATTTTAAAATAACAATAGGTGATCCATTCCATGGTGAAAGTGGTCTTATGTTGGTCCTTAGGGGCAATGTGAATTTGATTGTATCCCAAGAATCCATCCATGAGAGACAACATTTCATAACCAACTGTGGAATCGACAATGGCATCTATTGAATGTAGAGGAATATTATCCTTGGGACAAGTGAGATTAAGATTATAAAAATCAATACAAATGTGAATGACCACAGTGACCTTTTTTTAAATAGGGACTATGTTCAAAATCTATTCAGAATAATCCATGAGTTTGATAAACTTAGCATCAAGAAGTTTAATAATTTCTTTGTGACATAAGGTGGAAACTTTGGGTGTAAACATTTGTTACTTTTAATTAATAGGTTTAGAATTGGGATAAGTGACGATATTTTGCACCAAAATGCTAGGGTCAATACTAGAACATGTCCTTATAAGACCAAGTAAATATCTCACAATATTTATCAAAAAATAAACTAAAGTTATCATGTTCTATAGTGAAATTTTGTGAGAAGCTATAATTGGGTGAGGGCATGATGGAGTACCATATTAAATGTGAGTAGTTTCTTCAATAAGAATAGCATTGCCATCTTGGAAATGGTATGGTTCGTTAGGTAAAGAATAAATTAGATTAGCTTTAAGATCAATGCTAGTGATGAAGTTTTTGAAACAAGGGGTTTTATTTTTGAAATTCCCAAGTTTATGATGTTGCCAAGGAAGTTGAGGTTCTTTAGCATGACGTATTTCAAGAATAGATTCATTTCTAGGAAAAGTGGGAAAAGGACCATAATACTCAACATCTAATTTGAGATCAAGAATTTGATTACCATGACAGTTATATTTAGAATGTATTTGATAGACATCTATGGGCTTGGCATCTACTATAGTCTCAAGAGTAGGAGAGGTAGATGGATTAGATGGGATTGGTGTATCATTAATTTCTTTGATGGGGGAAGAATAAGATGGAATGATAGGATCTATAGGTGGTAGAGAAGATGCAACAATTTTTGGAGGTTCAGCATGTATGATTTGTTTTACCACCCAAAGAGTATAAATAAGTAGATAATTAACAGGAGACACATGACCTTCAACATATAATTCATTATCCATGGAAAGGGTATAGACATCCCAATTTAAATCATGTATTTCAGATAAGGTTTTATGATAATGTTAAACATCCAAGTCTCAAGATTGAGCTTGGGCCATGATGTAGTTATCATCATAGGTTAGAGAAATGGTACATGCTTGAGATTCAAGGGGAGTTTCAGAAGGTGAAATCCCAATATTATTGAATTTATGTGGAGAAATGATTAAAGGGTCTTGGAATAATTTGGCCACTCCATAATCATTATGAGTGAAGGCCTATTTTGGAAAATAAGGATCCTAAGCATTGCATGGAGGGGGAAAATTATTGATCTCATAAATAAGAGGTAGAGTGCAATCATGAGGTAATAAAGAAGGAGGAATCTACTCTGATATATAAAGACGTATCTTAGTAGTGTTTCAAGTCATTAGGTTCATCATCATCTGAATCAATAAGAGTGATTTGTAAGTTTGATTTGATGTTGATGAACTCAGGTAAGGGAGCACTGTTGATGGTAGGAATGTGATATTGAGATTTTGGATTAGGTAGTTGATAACACCAAGGGTTGGGATCAACCACATGCTTATACCAATTTTTGTTATGTAAGAATTTAATGCATTGGCTACCAAAAGAAGTAATGGCCTTCATTCTATGAGTCTATGGGTGACTAAAGAGTATGCTATGAGATAAGGTCAAATCAAGGACCATAATTTTAGTTCGAACGATCTTGGGTTTGATTGTTAGGGGAAGACAAATATAACCAAGTGTATTTTGATTAGTTTTATCAAATCCATGATAGGTAAGGTGGGTTTTCTTGAGATGATCATTATTGTGACCAAGCTATTGGATAAGCCACAAAGATGCCACATTAATACCGAACCCTTCATGAATTAAGACTTTATGGATAAGGGTAGTATTAATGGATATGTTAATGAATAGTGGTGGATCATCGACACAAAAAAGTATCTCATCATTAATCATGTCTTCTTCAAGAAATTCAATAAACAGTTTGGAAGAAGGACAAATAGTTTCAATAGTGTGAATATTAGTAGGCTGAGGCTCAATAGAAAGTGGTTCTTCATCAATAGGAGATGGGTCTTCAATTTCTTGTAATTATTGCATAATGAACTTGTAATGATAAGGGGAAGTAATAACTAACTCCATAAGTGGAATATTTCAAGGCATGGAGTTAAGTTCTTCAAGAAAGTTCCAATGGGATTTAGAAGAAGAACTATGTCAGGCACCTAGAACAATAAACATGCTCTAATACCAACTGTTAGGAACCCAAGGAAGCACCATTGATTACCATGTACAAGCAACTTAATATGCAAAATTAAACCAGAAGTAACAAGTAACTAGAATTCAGAAATAACACAGAATATGAGAGACAATACCCAATTGTATTAATACTCTTCCAGAAGGAAATACAACAAAGAAGATGCCACAGTCTTCTTCCTTACATCTCTAGAGCTCACACACATCTAGAGCATAAACAATAAATCTCTTCAAGAGCTCACTCTCTCTTACGGTCCCAACAACAACTCAAACACAGAGTTGCTGTTCACCTCCACCAGTGAGTAATAACACCGCCAGTCAACCAGTCAGTAAAAATACTACCAGTACACAAGTGCTCCACACACTCCACAAGTGTTCCACGCACTCCAAGTACTCAATGTACTCCAAGTAGATCTCTCATGAACTTGAAACTCAAATGATTTTACTTATGAAAGGAACTTCCTTGCCTTCCTCTCTTGCTCTCTGATGTGTTGCTATCACCTTTGATCCTGTTGTCACCTACAGATCTCCTTTGACCTCACACACACACACACACCATGTAGATCTCTCTACACCCTGAAGAACCCTTGTCCTTGCCTCACCAAGTCCTTATGATTCTCCAAACTAGTACCCCAATGGATCTTCTCCTTGATCTAGCACACCTGCAAACCAACCTGATCATACACACTCGACACCCCTGTGGAACTAGGAGGAACACCCCTTGCTCTCTTCACACATAGAAGGAGCTAACTTTGCTCAACTCAACTAGCACAAATTACAATATATCCCATGAGTCTATTATATAGATATCATGCAAACAATAATTAGACACCTAATTACAATAATTAGATCCGTAGCTCAAGACTAAAATTAGCCTTTCAACATGCAAACAACTGGTTCGTTAACAAACTATCTGTAACACTCATAGTTTTGATTTGCACAGGCGATCGACGTCCATCCCTATCTATCTAGAGGTGATCGATGCTGACCTATTTTTGACCGACATTGGTTGCTTCCTGTCTACTCCTGACCGACATCGGTTGGCTTGATCGACGTCAGTGTCTGTGACAATTTAGCAACCTCCTCCAATGTCTACATTAGTGAAGCTTTTAGCTCCACAACCTAACAATCTCCCACTTGGAGATAAATAGCTGCACTGTACCTATACCTGTACCCCATCTAATTTGTTTCCTGGATTGTATCCCTCTTCAAGCTCAACTTTGAAGACCAATCACCACAAAACTTGTGGTGCACCACCTGTCATCCAAGTAACCTACCACATCCAAAGTACTTAACCCTGCATAGCATGTCGACTTGCTGCTGGTCCCTCTCAGATACCTAAGAACCCACTGAACTGCCCTCTAGTGCTTCCTTCCTGGATTGACTACAAACTTTCTGATAGCACCCACTGCGTGGGCAAACTCAGGTCTATACCAGACCTCATGTGATTTCAGACATTAAACTTTCTAGCCCTTGGTGTGCTCTAGTTCTGCATCTTGTGTATTAAACCTCACCAATGCCTGATTCACATCAAATCCCACTGGAGACAAAATCAACCTGTGATCTTCCATGTCTCTCATGCACAAGAATTTTGTTGCTCCCAAATCCTTCATGGCAAACCACTGAACTAACCTTACCCTTAGCTCAACAAAACCATGTATGTACAAACCTGCTAACTAGCATACCATCCACATATAGTAATAGGATAATGTAGCTATCATCATCCACCTGGTAAGACAAACACAATGGTTACACTGACACTGACTAAAGCCCTGCTTTGTCATCCACCTGTCAAAACCTGTACCACTGTCCTGCAGCTTCCTCAAGACCATATAACTTGGCCTTCTGTCTCACGTGTCCATTCTCTCTATTCTTTAACTAAGGTATCCATTCGTCTTTTAGTGCTTTCATACCAACTGGCACCCCTACCAAATCTCCCATTTGTTTTTGCATCCTAATCATGCCATGCTCCCACTATTTCTTGGATCCTTCCTGCTCTGCAGTGACCAACGAGTATAAAGAAGAGAAACAATGAATTTGAGGCTTAATTACCACTTTCAGTCCTCCATATGGGCATTTGAGACTCCTTGATAGGTTTTTGTTTGCCTAAAATTTGTTACAGTGATCGATCTCAGTCACCACACAATCTGCATCCAACCGACGTCGGTTCCCATGCGACTGTCCTTTCTATCGATGCTAGTTTTCTGATCGACATCGGTCTTACCTAGTCACCGATGTCAGTTATATGACTAATGCCAGCAGCCACCCTACCTGACACCACCAGCTCTGGTATGCACATGACCAACATCGACACCTATCTATTCGACGCCGGTTCCCCTTGATCGATGTCGATAACTATGTTCACCTGTGAGTGATGAATTTTTACCTATGAGCTCTCCATGGATCAAAACCCTGTCCAAATCACCCTGCTTAGAGATGTCCAGCCTTCTCCACTAATCTCTATCTGTCATCTCCTCCAGAAACACCAAGGCTTTCTAGTTCTTAAGTCTGTCAAACACATCTGACTTCCTCTTAAGAACATGCATCTCCTTCTTGCTCATGTGACCAAGCCTACAAAGCTATGTCTATGCAACATAAGAAGAATCAGTAATATAATTAGATAGATAAAGGATACCTACTTTGTTACCACCAGCTAATTCAAGTGCATCCATTGTGAGAGTTCTTGTGCATCTCTCATCACCCAACTTTCCTGAAGTAATTAGCCGCATCTTCAGAACTGGGACCTACATGACATTCTTCAACACCCATGTGTTGGCCACCTATAATTTTAGCAACACTTCCCCTTTGCCAATACTTTGACAAGGCACACCAGCCCCTCTATATGGGGTTGCATGGAAAGAGGTAGTAGAATCTATAAACCAAGATTCTACTTTATCCAAGGAACATCCTAGAGCATCCTGTGCAACAACACTTGCAACATCTACTTCTTTAGTTCCTTCATGTTGATCTTCTACCAACCAACAATTTCTCTTTACCTGCTCTTTCTTTCCATAACACCGTAATTGACCATTTGTGCTTTTCAATTCCTCCATTCTTAGCATACTTTCTTCTGCCATTGCTTTACTCCCACTCAATCACAAACCCCTGAGAGTGACCTATAATCAAACACAAACCTGCTTCCTACAACCTTAGCTCTGATACCACTTGTTAGGCACCTAGAACTTCAAACATGCTCTAATACCAACTATTAGGAACCCAAGGAAACACCATTGATTACCATGTACAAGCAACTTAATATGCGGAATTAAACCAGAAGTAACAAGTAACTAGAATTCATAAATAACACAAAATATGAGAGACAATACCCAATTGTATTAATACTCTTACAGAAGGAAATGCAATAAAGAAGATGCCATAGTCTTCTTCCTTACATCTCTAGAGCTCACACACATCTAGAGCATAACAGTAAATCTCTTCAAGAGCTCACTCTCTCTTACGGTCCCAACAACTCAAACACAGAGTTGCTGTTCACCTCCACCAGTGAGTAACAACACTGCCTGTCAACCAGTCAATAACAATACTGCCAGTACACAAGTGCTCCACGCACTCCACAAGTGCTCCATGCACTCCAAGTACTCAATGTACTCAAGTAGATCTCCCATGAACTTGCAACTCAAATGATCTTACTTATGGAATGAACTTCCTTGCCTTCCTCTCTTGCTCTCTGATGTGTTGCTGTCACCTTTGATCCTATTGTCACCTGCAGATCTCCTTTGACCTCGCACACACACACACCATGTAGATCTCTCTACACCCTGAAGAAACCTTGTCCTTGCCTCACCAAGTCCTTATGATTCTCCAAATCAGTACCCTGGTGGATCTTCTCCCTGGTCTAGCACACCTGCAGACCAACCTGATCATACACACTCGGCACCCCTATGAAACTAGGAGGAACACCCCTTGCTTTCTTTACACACAGAAGGAGATAACTTTGCTCAACTCAACTAGCACAAATTACAATACAACACATGAGTCTATTATATAGATCTCATGCAAACAATAATTAGACACCTAATTACAATAATTAGATCCACAGCTCAAGACTAAAATTAGCCTTTCAACATGCAAACAACTAGTTCATTAACAAACTATCCATAACACTCACAGTTTCAATCCACACAGGCAACCGATGTCGGTCCCTGTCTACCTGGAGGTGACCGATGCCAGCCTATTTTGACCGATGTCGGTTGGCCTGATCGACGCCAGTGTCTGTGACACTTTAGCAACCTCCTCCAATGTTTGCATCAGTGAAGCTTTTGGCTCCACAACCTAACAAACTAGTGTGAGGTTTAGAAGGTAAGGTACATTTTGAAGGAATGAAAGTTGTTGGGGGTTTAAAAGGAGGAAGCAGTTCCTCAGGGGCTTCCAAAGATAAATTAGTGTTTATAGTATCTTTGAGAAGTTATTCTTCTAAATATGGTTTCTTAGGTTTTGTGACAAAATCTTTTTGAGTTGGTTTACGATGATAATTGACCTTAGATGTGTTAACATATTGAGAATTGTTGTAATATTGGTCATAGTTAGCATCAATAATACAAACATCCTTGGTATTTTATTGATTATTAGTTGTGGAAAAATGTTTTGGGTTATTAGAAGAATAAGCTTTGGAAGCTTATCATTTTTGAGAAGTGATAGTGTACTCTTAATGATGAAGGTTGATCATGGCTTCATAATTGAAAGAATCACCAAGCACATAGGAGATAACACATTTAGTAAGTCCTCTACAAGTTTCATGGGAATGACCAATGTTGGCATGGAACCTAAAAAATTGGCTAGGATCTTACCACTTAGGAGGATTATTAGGATAAGTAAAGGGTTTAGAGGGTGGTAAGAATTATTTCATTTGCTACACAGGGGGTGGTGTGTGAGAATATGAGAGAGTGTCGGCTTAGGAAAATCATTTTTTGGGTTGAGGAATATTACCGGTGATGGTATTGGCAAAATTTTGAAAAGATCCTTTAAGAAATTTAGGATTAGGTTCGAATTACTTCATAAGAAAGTCTTGACATTTAGCTTGGTCAAGAGCTTCGTTAAGTGCTTGGGGAGTAAAAGTTTGAACCTTATATTGAATAGGAGTTAGATTAGCTATAAAACGTTTAAATAAATTGTCATTAGTCAATTTATGGTCAGCTTTATGAGACAAAGATTTCAATTATTTGATAAAATAATGAGTTGATTTGGTGAAGGATTTCTTAGCATTGATGAAATGGCTAAGGCAATTTTTGAGAAGATCATTATGTTGAAACTCTTTAACTAAATTATTGACTAAATCCTCAAGTTTCCAAATGGAATGTTAGGGAAGTTGGTTGTACCATTCCAATACATCACTAGTGAAGGTATTAACTAGAAGTTTAGTTGTAGTAAAAGTATTAGTTTGGATACACTCTTTGTAAATATTACCAAAGGCTTTGAGAAAGGATTAAGGGTCTTTAGTCCCATCATACTCGATAATTAGAGATATATTACCAATATCAATGGATATATTGAAGGGATCTAAAGGCTCATTTTGGATATTTTAAAGCATTTTTTAAATTTATGACAGGTTGAGGAATAATATTTCCTAAGGTATCTCTATGAGGTGGAGGAATAAAATTTGGGTTGGCTTGAGGATTGATAGTTGGAGGTTGATTAGCCATGTTGATCAAATGATGTTGTAACTACATCATTTGAGAGGTGTTAGAGATTTGCATTATGTTTATTTATTATATGACTTGTGCAAAAATTTGATTCATATCAATTTGTGGGTTGGTGTTTGTAAGAGAATTCCCCAAATTGGTATTAGGAGGAGGGTTATTGGAAGATTGATTATTAGTAGGATTATTGGATAGACTTGTGTTAGTGGCTCCCACATTATGTTAAAGAGTTTGAAGATGAGACTTGTCTTGATAAGTAAAAAAAGGATTGGATCCACCTAATTCATCTTGAGGTGTGATTTTAACCATGTTAAAATCCATATATTAGAGGGGAAGAGGTGCTTCAAGAGTGAGGGTTTTCTTGAGAGGAAAAGAGAGGGAAAAATGAACATACCATATAGTGTCTAAATGGATTCAAGTTATCTAAGAAGATTATAATAGGGGATTTCATGATGATTTGATAAAAATTAACACAATGATAAGAAGGAAAAATCAATAACTAATCCAGATAGATAGGACAATAATAAGAGAATAGAGTCAACTGGGTCAACCAAATATTGTAAACTAGGAAAAATAGAGTCTAATAAGAGTACATAGTTGAGTGGGTTGACATAGTATTGTAATATGGATGGTAAGATAGATAAATAATTGATTAGGTTGACTTAGTACTAAAAATAGGAAGGAAAAATAGTCTATAAGAGACTGTGTCAAACATAATGACAATGTACTAAAAATAAGGAAATATTTTGCAATGTACTTTAAAGCAAGAAATGTAAGTAAACACATAAGTAATTGGGTCAATGAGAATGATCTAATTAAGGCACATAACACAAAACCTTGCACCAATGTTGGCCAATGCAAGTTTTTAAAATACAACACACAATGAGTAAAGAGTAAGCAATCAACTAAAAAACAAATGCTAAGTGGTCATCTTGAATGTTTTTATTATTATAAAGTGTTATTTTAAAGTGTGATAGGGAAGTTGGCTGAAAGTAAGGAAATATAAATAAATCTATGGATAGTTTCAAGATGTATAGGATAAAAAGGATCTATGTTGATAATGGTACTAGCTTGATATTGGGGCCTACCCCCTCACTTCACAATCCCACAATGATAAGGGTGTCAGGTGATTTTCCAATATATACCATTAAGCACGTGTTTATACTTGGATAGAAAACTAAGTTAGCTTCCCCCTTGGTGATGAAATCCAAGTAGGTAGGCCTTGCATAGACAAATGTTTAAATGCATTTTAAAATTATTTGATTTGGTAGTGTGTGCAAGAAAGAGAAAAATAGTGCAACTAAATGATATATTGAAAAACCTTTGAATTATAATATGTGATTTATTCTAAGCATACAAATAACTAAAAGTGAAAGTGTGAAGTAATTTTCAGTATATAGTTGTTAATTCCTGATTTGAAACATATTATAAAGTCAGTTTATATGATAGTGTATGCAAACATTACAAAATAGAGATGATAGCATTGCTATTGTACTGCAGAAGCAAGAGTCCTTAAGAACTAAGTGGACCAAGTCAACCTAGTCTTTCCAATAGAAGATAAAATATAAAATTAGATCAAAAAAGTTGACCTAGTTTGCTGTATGACTATAATTTCAAAGACTATAAACTTTGAAAAATATAACTATAAGGAAGAACTGAATTGAAAGAGAAAAAGAAAGGAACCTTGGTGGATTGGAAGATGTTGAAGATTGTGAGATTTTTGTTGAAGTGCCTTGAATGTTGATTTAAAATTTTGATAATTTTGTCGACAAGGTTGACATATTTCTATAATTCCCTATTTTCTGAAACCTATTAAGGTCAACCTAGTCATGTAAACTGTCAAAAGGGGCTTTAGGTTAGGAAAAGGGGTACTAAAGGTGGTAAATGATTAGAGGAGTGAGCAAAAGAGGAGTAATAGCTTAGGGGAATGTTTTTAGGATATTTTTGGATTGGTAATAAGTGGAAATAAGGGACAAAAATCCTACAAAGCACTAATGGTATGCCCACCCCTTTTTTAGTACACCTCATGAGGGGTGCAATCAAAGAAATTGAGACTCAACGGGTTCCTGCAAGAAATAAAGCATTAGTGTTTGATAAAGTTAAAAATTTATGTGTATACAAAACCTACATAATGAGGATCATGAGATAAAAATTTAAAGAGGAAAGCACATTTATTTTTTTGATTCTTATAAGTTCATCTCTTCCCTTCTATTTCTCTTTCTTTTCTAGTTTTCTTTATTTTTTACTTGCATTTTGGATATGTTGACTAAAGGAAGAGGACTATTTTTTGAACCCTTTCTTATGTACATGAATATCTTATGAGTTTATATAAATGTATTGTTTAAAGCCTTGGAGTTTAAATTATTGTGTATTTAAGGCATCACATTCAACTCTTAAAGAATCTATATTTATGATTTTGCTTAACAACTTTTCCTAATATATTTTTTTAAATAAACATTTATATCTCTCCCACCTTTAGTCATGCATATTATTGAATCATTTTGATGGGCAAGGGATATTAAATATCTTCTCAAATATACACATGAACTATGTAAGAAACTAGGGAAACTTATAAGGCTGACACATTTAAGGAGCTTCCTGCACTATTGATTCATTTCTATGTAATGGCCCATAAGATCAACGTATGAAAAGGTAAAACATTTAGTATTTACATAAAAAAGGAAGTAGTGTTCCCCCCCATATCCATGTATATGATGTAGGCATTATGAAGAGCTAAAAAAAAATGATTCCCACTTATGGTTTCTTGAAACATTGATATCTACAAGGTGAACAATGTGAAAAAATAAAAGAATAAAATATGAGGTTTATAAAGGTAAAATAATTTGAGAATAATTCAAGGAACTAACTCTATCTAATTATATAAAAAATCCATGTGGTAGGTTTAATCATATATGAAGGTTGAAATATGACATTTGTCTCCCATGAATGAATACATTATTTGATCCTCTTTGGAAAATCATCTCTTCTCTCAATGTGGATGTCTAAGGATATAAAAACTCTAATATAAATATAAAACTAGAACACATATCACATATACACATAATCTATTTCCTTTAGGTACAAAAGATATTTTCCCATAATAAGGTTTACCACAAGAAATTTAGGGTTGGCTATGTGTGTAAGTATGGATGGCATGAGAGGAACCAGGTAAGGATCATCCACCATTAGGAAATATCTCTCCTTGAGGGACTAGAACTTGGATCAATATATAGGATCTATATGACAAAGATTCTAGTAGATGACACAGTTCTTATCAATCATAGTTAATTTTGGATTAAGTATTATAACCTAGCCATTGCATTTTGGATTTTTTATATTTATTGTAATCAATAAACTCAAAAAATAATTCACCATGAGTAAAAACTAATGGTTTTTCTTTCCATGTTAATGTAAGGTAGAATATGTGGAAATTGTGTATTTTAAGTGAAACATTTATTAGATATTTTTTTTGTTTATTTTCAGCTAGTAGATTTAAATATATGTGAATGTTTTGATTTAATAGTAGCACTAAATCTCTTATTTGTTTCACATACATTTGTGGAGGTGAATGACATTATATTTGTTAAGCAATCATTATGTTTTTCATTCCATTGGATGAGAAAAGGACATCACTATCTTGGCACATGATGTCCTTTATTTTTTTCTACATTTATGTTTCTAGTTTTCCACCCTTTTTAATTTCCAATAAACCACTTACTAGCACTAGGAAGTGGGAGATTTATCAAACCTAGAGGTTCTCTTAAAACATCGAATATTTGTAATCGATAAGTTTTGACTATAATTGCATAACTTAAAAAATTTATAATCATGAAATCATCAAGTAAATCAACAATAAATACATATAAAATCATATTGGATTTCATGATATAAAACATTTTCAAAATTTGGGGATATGGCTATACATGACTTAAAGTTAGTGATTTATTATTTTTCTTACAAATTCAAGGGTTCATGTTTCAAGATTTCATACCTACCGGGCTCAATAAATTTTGGTTTACTACATTTTATGAAAATAAATTGTTATACTTTTGAAATATATTGATATCAGATTTGAACTTTAGATGTCTCTACAACTCAATGATTTCATTAAAAAAATGTAGTGTATTTTATATATAACCATTATAGGTAAGCAAAAATTTCACTATTAAAAACTAATAATCGATACACATTATTTTTTAAAGGGAATCCATAAATGGGAATATTTGGAAATTATGTTTTGAATCAATTATCATTTTACACTTTATCTTTGGAGTAAATCAATGTTTCCACTTCTACCATCAAGTGTGATTTTAGGAACAATTTATATAATTGATAGTTTGTAATTCATTTTTAGGGATGTAACTATGAGTTGTGACCATATAGAATATTAGATGAACCACCATGCATATGATTCCAATATGATACTATCATACATACCACCTGTATTACATGTCACATCAAATAACTTCATATATCAATGATGTGTTAAAATTAGCTATTATGCTTTGATGTGAATCAATTGGTAAAGTTCTCTAGTCATAGTAAAGAGGTTGAAGGTTTGAGTTTCAATATTTTGTTGATTTGTAATGTTTTAATTTTATTTATAAGCATATTTTTCATGCCCTCTATAGCTAAAAATTTGAAAATCCAAGCTTATCAACATTTAACATAGTTGACTATAAACAACACAAGAACAAAATAGAAACCCCTTGACTTCATAACCCCATAGCCCATAATCATTGATAGGTGATTTTACTAAAATATTACGTGGGATTTCACTAACTAGCCATGACATCAAAATAAAAATAATTATTTGGGTCTACATAGAAACATAATAATTTTTTTCAAAGTCATACCCTCTATGATATGAATCATGATAGATTGTGACACATGTGCAACCATAGATATCTATAGATTTATGGAATTAATTTCACACAACAAACATAAATTATATCATAACCATTGAACAAACATAATATGTCTAAATAAAAATTAAACAAAATATACATAATCAACAAATACAAAGACCAAAAATTCAACGCAATAATGGCCATTTGCAATGAGACCTTCCTCAGTACAAAGCCAAATATCACTTAATTTTTCAAACATACAAAGGTTTCAATATGAATAGAGTATATGCATTTTTAACGTAAAAAAATCACCATTCAACATATCCACTGTAAAAAAAACCCCTAAAATATCTTCACCTTTGGATAATTTAGTGTTCTACCGAAAATGATCTTCTTACCTCTTACACTACTTTCTTAGATCAAATTGATACAATAAACATCTAAGATAATATTTTCAAGAATAAAAAATAATAAAACCTAATAATTTTGGCACATTCAATATGGTAGAGGCATTAATTACACTAAAATACACAAATGTACCTAAAAATAAGATTTACTAGTAGCCAAGGACAAACACTGCCATTACTCTTCAAAATGATAATAATGTATTTTCCTAAAAACTATAATCTACTAGAAGAAATTCCACACTAAAAAAATACAAATTCCATTGCTCTGTCACTCTATGGCCTCGTAATTATTTCCAGCTTCATTATAATAGAAACAAATAAAAAAAATCCAAACTTCATTTCATGAAATAGATAAAATTGGTATCATAAACATTGAACAAACATAATAGATGTAAGTAAAAAGTAAACAAATATTAAATACAATCAATGGACATGAAGGCCACAAACCTGTAGCAACAGTGGCCACTTAAAAAGAAACCTTATTAGATCTAGAGGAAATTCCACATAATATTTTCATAGATACATGGGTTCCAATGGAAGTAGAGCATGAAAATTGTTCACGACGAAAAAAGAAAAAAAGGAAAAAAATATCAACATTGAACATTATCCACTGTAAAAACAAACCCACATATATTCTCCCCTAGCTAATACAAGCTTATGTTGGATCTTCTTACCTCTTATATTGATATGTTGGATCAACATCATACAAACAACATCCAAGACAATATTTTTGTCAATAAAGAACAATAAAAGTTAACCACTCAAACACATTCAATATGGAAGAAATATTAACCACAAGAAACCACATGAATGTACTATTAATAAGTCTTCATTGTGGCCAAGGATGAATAGTTCCATAAGTCTTGAAAATGATAGCACAATATTTTCACAAAAGCTATAACCCATCACAAAAAAATTCCACGCATAAAATTATTACATGATAAAGAGAAAAATCTATTATTCACTAGCTAAAAAAGGCTTGCATAGTTAGGAAATTATTTTATAAGCAATTGAATGTATGATAAATGATATTTTTCTCAATTTTTTTTTTCAACCAAACAATATCCCAAACATTACATTTGACAGTTGTCCTTCCATGATTGGGTAGCAAAAATTAACTAATAAAAAAAGTTGAAACCTATATACTTTGCCTTCAATAGGGTAATAAAATAATGTTGCCTTTTAAGTCAACAAATAGATTTTTTTATTTTATTTTACCAAATGAATGAATATTATGACAAACTAGAGGCTAAATTTCAAAATTGTATGACCATATTTAATATTATGACTAATTGGTGACTAAAGAGGCTAAGGCTAATTCTGAAGATTGACCTTATAATACATTTAAAATTTTGAGAATATGGTAAAAAAATTATAAAGTATTATAATAATACATACACACATATTAGTTTAGTATTATATTTTATTACTATATGAATGCATCATTAAAATTAATATTAATAAAAAAAATCAATATACAAGATTGTTACAACATTAAGGTGTATTGTAGATATTCATGGCCCACTCTCTATGTCATAAAATAATACCATCTCAAAACAACACAAAAAACTAGTAAGGCATGAAAATATGAAAGGTAACTTAAAACAATAAATCAAATTACAAATAAATAGGCACAAGCTACAACTCCAGAAGGAGATTGGGCACTCCCAGTAGAAGGCTCAATTTAAGGATGATTAGGTACCCAAAAATAATTTTGTAAAGGGCTTAGGGGAGCCAAATGAATAATATTTCCCAATCTATGAGGTCATTGAATAACATTACCAATCGAACCACTTATTTGCATATGTTATCTCTATTGATGCGAGATATCAACATAATTCCCTTACGGTGGTGGTGGATTCCACCCCCTTGATGAGGAAGAGGAGTAGATAAGTGGTTTTGATTGCATGAGAGGCTTCAGTAGCACTGGGGTATTGGGGGAGGAGATCCACATACTAGATGGTTCAAGGGGATGTAACTCATAATATAAAGAGCTTTCCATTAGTGGTTGAGCAAATAATTAGGTTTTATAATGCAAGAGACACCTTCTTTGATTGATATTATATCTACATAAAATATGAAGATATAATAGTCACTTTGTCATTAATATAAAAGAGAGAAGATTTTTCTATGTTGCTAAACAAAACTGAATTCAAAGATTTCCATATTGAAATAATATGAAATCCCTAAAGAAATTCCAAATTATATATATATATATATATATATATATATATATATATATATATATATATATATATATATATGCTAGCCATTGAACATTATCCGATAAGAAAACCATAAATTAAGATAATGGCTCTGGGTGTAATGGCTGAAAGAGGTAATGAAGTTAATGCCAAGCAAACTAGGATTTGGGAAAATTCCAAAAGAGGTGCTTGAAGGACTTTCACCTAGAAAAAACAAAACACTTGGGTCAATCTATTCTAATATTCAAAAGGCACTCCCTGAGGGGAAGACCTTGATAGACCAAGCACTAAAGAAAGTGAGCGAGCTTGGATTCAAGCTTAGTATTCCAAATTTTTAAAGTCTTGAAAGCTAGGTCTTAGGTCAGGAATTTATATTGAAATGCCTATTGAAATTGTCTAAATTATAATAAAATAGAGTAATGAATTAATAAAGCAAACATGGAAAATAATTTTTAAAATCATCACAATTCCATCTCCAATATTTACACCAATCCCATGGATACTGAATCCCATTTTATGCAGTATGACATTGGGCATCATCTCTTGTATGAGTAAAATGGA
Source organism: Torreya grandis (assembly GCA_037957365.1). NCBI lineage: Eukaryota > Viridiplantae > Streptophyta > Pinopsida > Cupressales > Taxaceae > Torreya > Torreya grandis. The sequence goes on from JARHVA010009813.1 coordinate 122,577, forward strand.
AGGTAAGTCTAAATTTATTAAATTATATTTATATTTTATCAGAGTCTAAGGAGCCTAATATCAATAAGAAATCAAATCTTTAACATTATGCATATATTTTTAAAAAATCCTCAAAGCTTCCTTACCTGGAAATTGTTCTAAGAGCAAATTTGAGTTGGTCATAACATGAGACTAGAAAATATCATGGTCATTGAAGGACATGCCACTAAAAAAACCATCACCCACCCATTTTAAATGGAATTTAATATCTTTGAAATCATTCAAAATGATTTTAGCGATAAAATATCCCTAAATCTTGATGGGGGCCATGGTAACAATCAAGGTGTGAAACCCAAAATTTTCCCAATTAGCTTTACCATAAGGCAAACTAGAGGCAAAGCAATGTCATAGAAGAATTTTATAAGATTCATTGCCTTCAATTTCCTAGTTCACCCATTTAACACATAGAGCAACACTTTTCCTTGATATGTCAATCATTCCTATACCACATTTCTCATGAGGAAGACAAAAAATATCACAAGTAAACTTATGATACCTTCAAGTTTGCTTAGCATTGGCCCATAGGAAATCCTAGAGAACTTTTTCTAATTTATCATATGAGGCCTTAGAAGGGGACCAACAAGAGGAATAATAGACATGGGTGGCTACTAGAATCTTAGAACACAATTGATGCAGGAGCATCATTATGCTTGGAATTTATTTGACATGTTAGTTTCCCACCATTTCTTTATTTTCAAAGTTTTCAAATTTGTCTATTTTCAAATAAAACAAAACCAATATCTTACCTCTGCGGATTTTAAGTCTGTTGGGTGAGATATCTGGCAAACTGATTCTTCTTATGTTAGAAGAACCATTTTCATTTCATTTTTGGAGGCTATTGTTTTTAGCCTAATATAGGATCGAATATCTAAGAGGTAACAATATGATTTTGTATGAGGATTTCGGTTGAAAATAGGGGGTGATGTATATTGGTGTAAGACAGGGTGTGGGTGAGATCAGCAGGGGCAGACAACACCATATGTATGTTTTGTTTTTGTTATATTAATATAATATAGTGTATTGTAGTGTATTATACCCTGCATTAATTTTCCTGCATTTCTATCCACCGTCCATATTAGTATCAGGCGAGTTATGATTTTGTGCAAATATAAAAATGAGAGCCTGATAAGCGAACATATGTTTGAAGGAGAATCTATAGTTGTCACCAGCATAGAAGATTGAAGACTCCTCTGAGTAAAGCATTCATGGTACCTGAATGTGACCTATACCCTGAATGCTACGCTGGTCAATCTACTTTTACATGGATCACTAATTGCTCTGAGATTTCACTTTGAAGATTTTTACGACATTATTCCTTGCCATGCACAGTCTATTTGATTTATTGGATCAACTCAGCTCTCTTCCAACATTAGCATTTCAACCAGTATCCACGGCCTATGCTAACACCTCAAATCTTCTGCAATAAAGGAAATCAGGTTTGGAGATATTAGTGCGAGCAGTGCCAGTATACAATAGATTTGACTTCCGTAAGACTTGATATCCAGAGTGTTATGAAGCAGCTATTTGAAAATGAAATTATTTAATTAGAACAAAATCTATGTTAGTCCTGGGTTGTTTCAATGCTGGAGTGTTTTTCCACCATTCCCAATGTTTGTGAAATCCTTCTTTTCAAAAATTCTGATCAGAGTGAAGGGTAGCTGTCTGGAGTGAAAACGAATCTAGGTGACATTGTTTTTGTTTGAAATACATATAGGATTTAATTCTATTTACAGAAGAGTCAGATATATATATTTTAGTCTTGTTTGCAAGACGTCTATATTCCATGTCTTGAAGTTTTGAGGTCTGGACCATTAGCAACCACAAATTGCTATTATAGATTAGAGTTTAGCCCTGTTGGATGTATGCTAGTTCATCATTTGGTATCAAAGCCCAAAGGATTGTGCACAATCTAAAGATCAAAGAGAAGAAGAACGTGATTTGTGAAGAAGAAGCAAGATGGCCATGAGAATTAGGAACAGAGGTAAAGATGGAGGAAGGAGACTTGGAGGACAGGTTGCACTAGCAGAAGAGATTATGAACCTGATAGCTAGGCTACAAGACCTAGAGATGGCTCAAAGAAGAGGCACTGACATGGGTGAAGTCAGTGATAGAGAAGAGGAGCCACTAGAAGACGAATTGGTGGTGGAAGAAGAAACAACTGAAGATAGGTTGATTAGAGCCATTATGAAGGTGAACACAGAGCCAAAAATGGAGGTTCCAATGTATGAAGGTAATTTGAATGTGGAAGAATTAATTGATTGGATTAATGCATTAGACAAATATTTTGAGTATGAAGAAATTGAAGAAGATGATAAGAAAGTCAGGTATGCCATGACAAGGCTAAAGAGCCACGCATCCCTGTGGTGGGATGGAGTGCAAGAAGAAAGAAGAAGGAAAGGGAAGCCAAAGATTAGAAGTTGGGATAGAATGGTAGCAAAAATGAAAGGTAAGTTTATGCCTAAAGATTATCAAGCAAATCTTTTTAAGTAATTACAAAATTTGAAGCAAAAAGAGATGTCTGTAAAAGAATACACTGAAGAATTTTACAGGTTGACTATAAGATCAAGTCATATTAAGGATGACATAGAGAAGGTAGCTAGATACACTAATGGGTTAAAATTTTCCATTCAAGATGAGATTAGTCTTCTCATTCCTAAGACAGTTGAGGAGGCATATCAATTTGCCTTGAAAGCTGAAGAGAAGATTGCAAGAAAACAAACATCCTTCACAAGAGGAAGGGGCAGATCCATCAGAGGTAGAGGATTTCAAGGAGGTAGAAGATAGCTGCAAACATCTCATGAAGAGGTTAGTAGCTCACAAAGCTCAAGAGGTAGCTATACACCAAGAGGAAGAAGACCATACCAAGGATATCAAAGAGGAAGATTCATGGGAAAATGCTTTAAGTGCAAAAAGTATGCAGGACACAGGGCAAATGAGTGCCTAGAGAACTCTTCTACCAGCCATGAGAGGGGTGTACATGTGACCCAAGGTGAAGAAAAAAATGAAGAAGTTGCAGCAGCTTATGAAGATACCCCTGAAGAAGGTGAGTCTCTTTTGATGAAAAGAATTTTGTTAAAGCCAAATAAAGAAGTTGTAGAACCACCTCAAAGGAAAAATTTATTTAGAACCACATGTAAAAGTAAGGGGAAATGCTGCAAGGTCATCATAGACAGTGGGAATACTGACAATCTTGTGTCAACTGAGATGGTGGAGAAACTAGGATTGAAGAAGGAGGTACATCCTACACCTTATCAAGTCTCTTGGCTACAAAAAGGACACAAACTCCTGGTAAGTGAACAATGTAAAGTAGATATTCAGATAGGAACATATAAGGATCAGATTTTATGTGATGTCATGCCCATGGATGTATGTCATATCTTGCTTGGAAGGCCTTGGCAGTTTGATAGGAAGGCCATGCATGATGGAAGGCAGAATACGTATATGTTTGAAAAGGATGGGATCAAGCATACACTCACACCATTGAAAGAAAATTCTGATACTATTTTAGGATAGAATTCTAAAGTATTGATAGTGAGTGGTAAAGAGTTTCTACATCAAATGAAGAAGGAAAAGATAAACTTTGCTGTGATTGGTAAGCCAAGGAGTGTAGTCACTAGTACTAAGTTAAATGATTTGCCATTAGAGATTCAAGATATGTTGAATGAGTACATTGACATTGTGGTAGATGATTTACCTAATGAGTTACCACCATTGAGAAGCATTAGCCATCACATAGACTTGATTCCAGGAGCAAATCTTCCAAACAAGGCTGCCTACAGGTTGACACCAAAGGAAAATGAAGAGATCAAGCACCAAGTTCAAGAATTGTTAAACAAAGGATTTGTAAGAGAGAGTTTAAGTCCTTGTGTTTTCCCCATAGTGTTGAGTCCTAAGAAGGATGGGAGTTGGAGGATGTGTATAGATTCTAGAGCAATCAACAAGATTACTATCAGGTATAGATTTCCATTGCCTAGAATTGATGACTTACTTGATTGTTTGAGTGGAGCTACATATTTATCTAAGATAGAATTGAAAAGTGGTTACCATAAGATTAGGATAAGAGAAGGGGATGAATGGAAAATATCCTTCAAGACTAATGATGGACTCTATGAGTGGTTAGTTATGCCATTTGGACTAACCAATGCACCAAGCACCTTCATGAGGCTGATGAATGAAGTGCTGAAGGAGTTCACTGGTAAGTTTGTGATAGTGTATTTGGATGATATTTTTGTGTTTATTCAAACTAAGGAAGATCATTTGAAACATTTGAGGATGGTATTGAGTAAGCTACATGAAGAGAAATTGCTAATCAATGTAAAAAAGTGCAGTTTTCTGAAAATAGAGTTGATATATTTGGGGTTTGTGATTTCAAAAGAAGGATTGAAGATGGATAAGGAGAATATTAAGGCTATACTTGAGTGGCCTACACCCAGGAGCACATATGAGGTAAGAAGCTTTCACGGTTTGGCTAGCTTCTATAGGAAATTCATAAGAAATTTTAGTGGAATTGTTGCTCCAATGATAGATATAATCAAAGGTGATAAAAGAAGTTTTTGTTGGAATAAGGCTGCTGATAAGAGTTTTAGATTATTGAAAAAGAAGGTAACTGAAGAATCAATATTAACCTTACCTGATTTCAATAAGCTTTTTCAAGTAGAATGTGATGCTAGTGGAACTGCAATAGGCGCTATTTTAAGCCAAGATGGGAAGCCTATAGCATACTTTAGTGAGAAATTAAGTGATGCTAAGAAGAAGTATTCAGCCTATGATCAAGAATTCTATGCTCTTGTACAAGCTTTGAAGAAATGGAGGCATTATCTTTTGCCTAAAGAATTTGTTTTGTTCACTGACAATTATGCTTTACAGTTCATTAGCAATTAGAATAAGTTGAATCAAAAGCATGTCAAATGGATTGAATTTTTACAAAGCTTCACATTCACTATTAAGCACAAGAAAGGACAATCTAACAAGGTTGTAGATGCTCTAAGCAGGAGGAATCTGATCATGCAGGAATCCTAAGTAAGTATTTTGGGATTTGAAGATTTGAAGGAGTTATATAAGGAAGATCCAGACTTCAAGGAACCATATGAAGCTTGCATGAATCTAGTAGGGGTTGATAGAAGTCCTTGGATAGATTTCATGATCCAAGAGGGTCTGTTGTTTAGAGGTAGCTAGCTTTGCATTCCCAAGAGTTCCATGAGCGAGAATTTGTTGAAGGAAAAATATAGTGGCAGCTTATCAGGACACTTTGGGCAGAATAAGACATTAACACAATTGAGTGCTCATTACTATTGGCTAGGTATGGGTATTGATGCCAAGAAATTTTTTGAAAGGTGTAAAACATGCCAATATGCCAAGGGAAGTAGTCAAAACACAGGTTTGTACTAGCCACTACCCATTCCAAATAGACCTTGGGATTCAATAAGCATGGATTTTGTACTTGGTTTGCCAAGAAATCAAAAAGGCCATGATTCCATATTTGCTGTGGTAGATAGGTTTTCAAAGATGGCTCATTTTATTCCATGTTCAAAAACAAGTGATGCTACTCACATAGCTAATCTATTCTTTCAAGATGTTGTTAGATTGCATGGATTGCCTAGAAGCATTGTTTCTGACAGGGACACCAAATTTGTTGGACATTTTTGGAGAACCTTATGGAAGGAATTGGGAACACAATTGAGTTTCAGTTCAGCCTATCATCCCCAAACTGATGGCCAAATAGAGGTTGTCAATAGGAGCTTGGGCAACATCTTGAGAAGCTTGGTAAGTATGCATCCAAAACAATGGGATCTTGCACTTGCACAAGCTGAATTTGCCTATAATGATTCTCCTAACAGAAGTAAAGGATTGAGCCCATTTCAAATTATGTATGGAATGCATCCAAGAGGTGTGTATTAGTTAAGAAATCTAAGTAGCATGGAGACAAGGAGTGCTGATGCAGAAGAATTTGCCAATGCCATGCAAAATTTGCATGAACAGGAAAAGAAGAAGCTTGAAGAAAACACCATCAAGTACAACCTAAGGGCAGATCAAAAGAAAAGAGAGGTCAGTTTTAGTGTTGGAGACTTTGTTCTTTCTCACCTCATAAAAGAGAGGTTCCCAAAAAGGGAATACAACAAGCTAAAGGTAAAGAAAATAGGACCATGCAAGGTAATAAGAAAGTTTTCAAATAATGCATATGAAATAAAATTGCCAAAGGGGATTGGAATCTCTCCAATCTTTAATGTTGCAGATCTATATCCATACAAAGATGAAGGACAACCAGCCAAAGAAACTAAAACAGGGGTAGATGAAGTTATCCAATGGGAACAACAACTACCAAAGGAAGTGCCAAAGGAGATTGAGAGCATCTTAGACAAAGAAGTGGTTAAAAAGACAAGGGGAAAAGAATATTTCCAGTATCTAGCTAAGTGGAAGCATCTACTAGCTAAGGATGCAACATGGTTAACTGCAAATGACATCCTTAAGTAGGGCACAAGTGTAGAATAACTACTGAAGAAAAACAAGTGAAGAATACTTATTTTTCTCCTTGGAAGAATGATGCAGGAGCATCATTATTATTGGAATTTATTTGACATGTTAGTTTACCGCCATTTCTTTATTTTCAAAGTTTTCAAATTTGTCTATTTTCAAATAAAACAAAACCAATATCTTACCTCTGTGAATTTTAAGTCTATTGGGTGAGATATCTGGAAAACTGATTTTTCTTATGTTAGAATAACCATTTTCATTTCATTTTTGGAGGTTGTTATTGTTTAGCCTAATATAGGATCAAATATCTAAGAGGTAACAATATGCTTTTGTATGAGGATTTTGGTTGAAAATAGGGGGTGATGTATATTGGTGTAAGACAGGGTGTGGGTGAGATCGGCAGGGGCAGACAACACCATATGTATGTTTTGTTTTTGTTATATTAATATAATATAGTGTATTGTAGTGTATTATCCCCTGCGTTAATTTTCCTGCATTTCTATCCACCATCCATATTAGTATCAGGCGAGTTATGATTTTATGTAAATATAAAAATGAGAGCCTGATAAGCAAACATATGTTTGAAGGAGAATCTATAGTTGTCACTAGCATAGAAGATTGAAGACTCCTCTGAGTAAAGTATTCATGGTACCTGAATGTGACCTATACCCTGAATGCTACGCTGGTCAATCTACTTTTACATGGATCGCTAATTGCTCTGAGATTTCACTTTGAAGATTTTTATGGCATTCTTCCTTGCCATGCACAATCCATTTGATTTATTGGATCAACTCAGCTCTCTTCCAACATTAGCATTTCAACCAGTATCCACGGCCTATGCTGACACCTCAAATCTTCTGCAATAAAGGAAATCAGGTTTGGAGATATTAGTGCGAGCAGTGCCAGTATACAGTAGATTTGACTTTCGTAGGACTTGATATCCAGAGTGTTATGAAGCAGCTATTTGAAAATGAAATTATTCAATCAGAACAAAATCTATGTTAGTCCTGGGTTGTTTCAATGCTGGAGTGTTTTGCTGCCATTCCCAATGTTTGTGAAATCCTTCTTTTCAAAAATCATGATCAGAGTGAAGGGTAGCTGTCTGGAGTGAAAACAAATCTAGGTGACATTGTTTTTGTTTGAAATACATATAGGATTTAATTCTATTTACAAAAGAGTATGATATATATATATTTTAGTCTTGTTTACAAGACGTCTGTATTCCATGTCTTGAAGTTTTGAGGTCTGGACCATTAGCAACCAGAAATTGCTATTATAGATTAGAGTTTAGCCCTGTTGGATGTATGCTAGTTCATCAATAACTAAAGTTTGATTTTTAAAGAAAGAGGTTTGGAAATATAATACTCCTTTTTTTCTCCACTTGATCAATGATATATTACTAAAGTTTAGAGAGAGAGATATCAAAGGAAAAAGAGATACCAAGGAGTTTAAATATATCCCTTTTTCAATCCACCTAAAGTTATACTATTTAAGCCATTTTGACATATGCATTATGCTTTGTTTGTAGCATTAGGTTTTGGACCATTGTAAACTAGAACCCAAGAATTTGAAAAAATATCAAGGTAATTCAATGCCTCATTAAAATAATATTATTTTTCATCGAGAGCGAGAAAAGTATCATCTACTAAGTGACTATTTGATGTGTTAAGAGGACTGATCAAGAAGTATAATTCTCCTGATGATCCCTTGATCTAGACCACAAGTAAGAATATATTCAAACACATCTACAGACAAGGCATATAGATCTAGTGCCAAAAGGTAACCCTATCTAATTGAACATAATAGGCCAAATAAAAACATGATCCATGCTTGGCCTAACATTATCTTCTTATTGAATGCATAACATGGTTAACATAACAACTCTTTTCACCTCTTCAACATTTATGCCTTTTGATATCCTTTCATCTATAAAATCCATCAAATTTACCCTATGAATTTGAGTTGAAACCCATGGAGGGAAGCAATACCTACTAGATTTATGAAAATTTAGGTCTAGGTTTCTTTGACCTGATATTATCTACAACACCATCATGATAAAATTGTATACATTTACTTTAGGAGTTTTGTGAAGGACAAAGAGCCATCCTGGGGCTAAATATGCTCAATTTCCTTTGGTTGTCTTCAACATATGACTAAAATTCTTCCCACCAAATTTTATAGACCAAAATCAACCACATTTAGACAAAAGTCCCTATTAAATTGAATATTTCTAGTTTAATATCATAGTGAATAATGCAATCTCTACATTTCTCATGAAGATAAACTAATCCTTAGGTGGTAAAAATTATGATGTTTAATATTATCATCCAATCAACACTATCTATATTTCTTTAGACATACAGACTAAGGAGGAATTTATAGTTTCATTGGGCATGTACTCATAAACAAGTAACCTTCGAGTTCCATCTATGCATAATTGGCTAAGATTGACCAAATTCACATGGTGTACATTTCCTATGGTGTTTATTTATACATGGAATTGATTTTTTGATTTATATAAACCCTATAATTTTTTAATGGCCATAAGTGCATTGACTTGTAGAATTTATTTGAATATTGAACTCAATACTCCCTTCCCCAATTTATGCTTGATAATTTTGGTTGTAATTTTTAATTTTATGTAAGTGAATGTTCTGATAAAATTTGGCACATCATCATATGCACCTTTTTAAAGGCATATTTGATGTTTATGCATTATAAACAATGTATATATTAGATCCAAAATAATAGCTAGAGTAACAAACACATGAATCACAATAATATGGCTAGGGGTTTTACTTCTTATCTTGGATGATGACTGCCAAATCAGACGTAGCCAACTTAACATACAATGTTGGACCTTTGAATGAATACATTTGTATAATAAAGAAACTTATGGGAATTACATTGTGAGGGTGAAACATGTATGCAATTGGGTTATCATCCAATATCATAACCCTTCTCATATTGTGCCCTAGCAAAAAAAGATACTTTAATAGCCTCCCATTGCAAGTCTGGGTGAAAGAATATATGAAGAGGGGGTGTTTGAAGATGTCATAAGGATAATTTTTATCCATATCAACATCCACATACTTACTAGTTTCAACCATGAATAATACAATCTTGTTCTAAATAAGTAGTTTAATTATCTCGCATTGTCTAGAGATTTATTCCTTACTTCTCGCCCCATACTAACAAGCTCATAAATGAGGAATGGATTCCTTAACTTAAAAGTATAAAATTAAATTCCATTGAATTACCCATGTAATTTTCCTAAGTTGGTAGGGAAGGATCTAAATTTTGAGGTGTTGTTTTAATGAGATAAAATGTTAGATAGGCATATACAAATAGTTTAACAAGATATTACTAGTTATGAAACCCATTTTAGAGTTTTAACCTAAATTTTTACATGTGTTCCCTAAGTTGTAATTGAGTGGAGTGTTGGTTTAAATTTTTAAATATAGATTAATATTACTTAGTGAGTAATTATTTTTTCTAGGATTTTTATTTAGAAAATTAATCTTATTAGTCTTAAAAACTTGCACTAAAGTCCAAGTTGCACACCCACATGTCAAATTGCACTAAAGTCTAAGTTTTACACCAAAGTAGACTTTAGGCAACCATTTCCATTAACTTGCATTTATGTAACCACCTAAATTAATGCAACATTATGTATTTATGAGACCTTTCTTGATTTATAAAATCAAGGCTCTACCTCACTCACTTTGACTAGAATCATTATCACCTGAGCATTGGTATAGTTAGATTATGAGGTCTACTATATTATCTAGTCCCTACCTTAGTGAAAAGTTAATACAATAACAATGGTATACTTTTATACCTAAATATTTATGTATTTTTACTTGATTTTGATGCTATGAGATATGTCGAAATCTATTCTACTGGATCCTAGCTAGTCTATAATTCAAATAATATCTAAATTATTCCTAAACTAAGTGAGAATGCATACATACATACATACATACACACATACATACATACATACATATACATATACATATACATATACATATACATATACATATACATATACATATACATATACATATACATATACATATACATATACATATACATATACATAAATACATATACATACATATACGTACATACATATATACATATATGTACATACATACATACATACATATATGTATGTACATACATATATGCATGTATGTACATACATACCTACATATATGCACGCGCGCGTGCACACACACACACACATATACACACATGCACAGGGATGCATGTGCACACATACGTACACATACACACATGCATTCATTTGTGAAAGAAAGGGATGGTATTAAAAAAAGTGATAACACAATTAATAAAAGTTTATGCCCCGAAGATCAACCAATAATTTTCTTGATTAAAGGACCCTCCATATATTTTCTATTTTTCCTTATATGTGCTTGGGAATGTTAGGAGAGGATATTATATCCCTCTTTGCTTTTCTCTCATAATATGTCAATAAAGAAGAAGCATTTCCATTTATTTTATGTTGAGGAATGGATTTCCTTTAATAAATATTCATAGAATGGCCTTGGAAAACCTTTATGTAACATAATGAAATATGGGGTGGCTTCACACCTAACACTATAGGAAAATCATTTCTTCAAACATACTTCATAATATAATTGAACTTCCATAAATAATATCACAATGTTTTCCAAGTTTTGCAAAGTATATCAAGCACTATAATACCGAACATTTCACATTAGAGAAACTTACATAGATTATCATATTAGAAAAATTAAATAGAAAGGGACATTTATTTTTCATGATTATTATAAGGCCATCTCTCCCTTCTCTCTTTCTTTCTTAGTTTTATTTATATTTTCCCAACATAATGAACATGTTGACTAAAAGAAGATGCCTATTTTTTGGACCCTTTCTTGTGTACACGAATCACTTATGAGTTGATAAAAATGTAGTGTTCAATAAAACCACCTTAATAAGACTTAGATAATTTTTGTGTCACATGGTCACATAAACTCATTATTTCAATTATTTGAAAATATCAAATTGAATATATGTGCTTTTCAAATTTTATTTGGCATAATGGTCCCCACAAAAACTGGACCGTAGCTTGCATTTAATAGGGAAAGAAAACCATAGTGTGGCATGCCTAGCATAAATGGGTTTATAATATTTTTTAAAACCCTTTCTTGTGTACATGAATCATTTATGAGTTGATAAAAATGGAGTGTTCAATAAAACCACCTTAATAAGACTTAGATAATTTTTGTGTCACATGGTCACATAAACTCATTATTTCAATTATTTGAAAATATCAAATTGAATATATGTGCTTTTCAAATTTTATTTGGCATAATGGTCCCCACAAAAACTGGACTGTAGCTTGCATTTCATAGGGAAAGAAAACCATAGTGTGGCATGCCTAGCATAAATGGGTTTATAATATTTTTTAAAACCCTTTCTTGTGTACACGAATCACTTATGAGTTGATAAAAATGTAGTGTTCAATAAAACCACCTTAATAAGACTTAGATAATTTTTGTGTCACATGGTCACATAAACTCATTATTTCAATTATTTGAAAATATCAAATTGAATATATGTGCTTTTCAAATTTTATTTGGCATAATGGTCCCCACAAAAACTGGATCGTGGCTTGCATTTAATAGGGAAAGAAAACCATAGTGTGGCATGCCTAGCATAAATGGGTTTATAATATTTTTTAAAACCCTTTCTTGTGTACACAAATCACTTATGAGTTGATAAAAATGTAGTGTTCAATAAAACCACCTTAATAAGACTTAGATAATTTTTGTGTCACATGGTCACATAAACTCATTATTTCAATTATTTGAAAATATCAAATTGAATATATGTGCTTTTCAAATTTTATTTGGCATAATGGTCCCCACAAAAACTGGACCGTCGCTTGCATTTAATAGGGAAAGAAAACCATAGTGTGGCATGCCTAGCATAAATGGGTTTATAATATTTTTTAAAACCCTTTCTTGTGTACACGAATCACTTATGAGTTGATAAAAATGTAGTGTTCAATAAAACCACCTTAATAAGACATAGATAATTTTTGTGTCACATGGTCACATAAACTCATTATTTCAATTATTTGAAAATATCAAATTGAATATATGTGCTTTTCAAATTTTATTTGGCATAATGGTCCCCACAAAAACTGGACCGTAGCTTGCATTTAATAGGGAAAGAAAACCATAGTGTGGCATGCCTAGCATAAATGGGTTTATAATATTTTTTAAAACCCTTTCTTGTGTACACGAATCACTTATGAGTTGATAAAAATGTAGTGTTCAATAAAACCACCTTAATAAGACTTAGATAATTTTTGTGTCACATGGTCACATAAACTCATTATTTCAATTATTTGAAAATATCAAATTGAATATATGTGCTTTTCAAATTTTATTTGGCATAATGGTCCCCACAAAAACTGGACCGTAGCTTGCATTTAATAGGGAAAGAAAACCATAGTGTGGCATGCCTAGCATAAATGGGTTTATAATATTTTGTAAAACCCTTTCTTGTGTACACGAATCACTTATGAGTTGATAAAAATGTAGTGTTCAATAAAACCACCTTAATAAGACATAGATAATTTTTGTGTCACATGGTCACATAAACTCATTATTTCAATTATTTGAAAATATCAAATTGAATATATGTGCTTTTCAAATTTTATTTGGCATAATGGTCCCCACAAAAACTGGACCGTAGCTTGCATTTAATAGGGAAAGAAAACCATAGTGTGGCATGCCTAGCATAAATGGGTTTATAATATTTTTTAAAACCCTTTCTTGTGTACACGAATCACTTATGAGTTGATAAAAATGTCGTGTTCAATAAAACCACCTTAATAAGACATAGATAATTTTTGTGTCACATGGTCACATAAACTCATTATTTCAATTATTTGAAAATATCAAATTGAATATATGTGATTTTCAAATTTTATTTGGCATAATGGTCCCCACAAAAACTGGACCGTAGCTTGCATTTAATAGGGAAAGAAAACCATAGTGTGGCATGCCTAGCATAAATGGGTTTATAATATTTTTTAAAACCCTTTCTTGTGTACATGAATCACTTATGAGTTGATAAAAATGTAGTGTTCAATAAAACCACCTTAATAAGACTTAGATAATTTTTGTGTCACATGGTCACATAAACTCATTATTTCAATTATTTGAAAATATCAAATTGAATATATGTGCTTTTCAAATTTTATTTGGCATAATGGTCCCCACAAAAACTGGACCGTAGCTTGCATTTAATAGGGAAAGAAAACCATAGTGTGGCATGCCTAGCATAAATGGGTTTATAATATTTTTTAAAACCCTTTCTTGTGTACACGAATCACTTATGAGTTGATAAAAATGTAGTGTTCAATAAAACCACCTTAATAAGACTTAGATAATTTTTGTGTCACATGGTCACATAAACTCATTATTTCAATTATTTGAAAATATCAAATTGAATATATGTGCTTTTCAAATTTTATTTGGCATAATGGTCCCCACAAAAACTGGACCGTAGCTTGCATTTAATAGGGAAAGAAAACCATAGTGTGGCATGCCTAGCATAAATGGGTTTATAATATTTTTTAAAACCCTTTCTTGTGTACACGAATCACTTATGAGTTGATAAAAATGTAGTGTTCAATAAAACCACCTTAATAAGACATAGATAATTTTTGTGTCACATGGTCACATAAACTCATTATTTCAATTATTTGAAAATATCAAATTGAATATATGTGCTTTTCAAATTTTATTTGGCATAATGGTCCCCACAAAAACTGGACCGTAGCTTGCATTTAATAGGGAAAGAAAACCATAGTGTGGCATGCCTAGCATAAATGGGTTTATAATATTTTTTAAAACCCTTTCTTGTGTACACGAATCACTTATGAGTTGATAAAAATGTAGTGTTCAATAAAACCACCTTAATAAGACTTAGATAATTTTTGTGTCACATGGTCACATAAACTCATTATTTCAATTATTTGAAAATATCAAATTGAATATATGTGCTTTTCAAATTTTATTTGGCATAATGGTCCCCACAAAAACTGGACCGTAGCTTGCATTTAATAGGGAAAGAAAACCATAGTGTGGCATGCCTAGCATAAATGGGTTTATAATATTTTTTAAAACCCTTTCTTGTGTACACGAATCACTTATGAGTTGATAAAAATGTAGTGTTCAATAAAACCACCTTAATAAGACTTAGATAATTTTTGTGTCACATGGTCACATAAACTCATTATTTCAATTATTTGAAAATATCAAATTGAAAATATGTGCTTTTCAAATTTTATTTGGCATAATGGTCCCCACAAAAACTGGACCGTAGCTTGCATTTCATAGGGAAAGAAAACCATAGTGTGGCATGCCTAGCATAAATGGGTTTATAATATTTTTTAAAACCCTTTCTTGTGTACACGAATCACTTATGAGTTGATAAAAATGTAGTGTTCAATAAAACCACCTTAATAAGACTTAGATAATTTTTGTGTCACATGGTCACATAAACTCATTATTTCAATTATTTGAAAATATCAAATTGAATATATGTGCTTTTCAAATTTTATTTGGCATAATGGTCCCCACAAAAACTGGACCGTAGCTTGCATTTAATAGGGAAAGAAAACCATAGTGTGGCAAGCCTAGCATAAATGGGTTTATAATATTTTTTAAAACCCTTTCTTGTGTACACGAATCACTTATGAGTTGATAAAAATGTAGTGTTCAATAAAACCACCTTAATAAGACTTAGATAATTTTTGTGTCACATGGTCACATAAACTCATTATTTCAATTATTTGAAAATATCAAATTGAATATATGTGCTTTTCAAATTTTATTTTGCATAATGGTCCCCACAAAAACTGGACCGTAGCTTGCATTTAATAGGGAAAGAAAACCATAGTGTGGCATGCCTAGCATAAATGGGTTTATAATATTTTTTAAAACCCTTTCTTGTGTACACGAATCACTTATGAGTTGATAAAAATGTAGTGTTCAATAAAACCACCTTAATAAGACTTAGATAATTTTTGTGTCAAATGGTCACATAAACTCATTATTTCAATTATTTGAAAATATCAAATTGAATATATGTGCTTTTCAAATTTTATTTGGCATAATGGTCCCCACAAAAACTGGACCGTAGCTTGCATTTAATAGGGAAATAAAACCATAGTGTGGCATGCCTAGCATAAATGGGTTTATAATATTTTTTAAAACCCTTTCTTGTGTACACGAATCACTTATGAGTTGATAAAAATGTAGTGTTCAATAAAACCACCTTAATAAGACTTAGATAATTTTTGTGTCACATGGTCACATAAACTCATTATTTCAATTATTTGAAAATATCAAATTGAATATATGTGCTTTTCAAATTTTATTTGGCATAATGGTCCCCACAAAAACTGGACCGTAGCTTGCATTTAATAGGGAAAGAAAACCATAGTGTGGCATGCCTAGCATAAATGGGTTTATAATATTTTTTAAAACCCTTTCTTGTGTACACGAATCACTTATGAGTTGATAAAAATGTAGTGTTCAATAAAACCACCTTAATAAGACTTAGATAATTTTTGTGTCACATGGTCACATAAACTCATTATTTCAATTATTTGAAAATATCAAATTGAATATATGTGCTTTTCAAATTTTATTTGGCATAATGGTCCCCACAAAAACTGGACCGTAGCTTGCATTTAATAGGGAAAGAAAACCATAGTGTGGCATGCCTAGCATAAATGGGTTTATAATATTTTTTAAAACCCTTTCTTGTGTACACGAATCACTTATGAGTTGATAAAAATGTAGTGTTCAATAAAACCACCTTAATAAGACTTAGATAATTTTTGTGTCAAATGGTCACATAAACTCATTATTTCAATTATTTGAAAATATCAAATTGAATATATGTGCTTTTCAAATTTTATTTGGCATACCCCACAAAAACTGGACCGTAGCTTGCATTTAATAGGGAAAGAAAACCATAGTGTGGCATGCCTAGCATAAATGGGTTTATAATATTTTTTAAAACCCTTTCTTGTGTACACGAATCACTTATGAGTTGATAAAAATGTAGTGTTCAATAAAACCACCTTAATAAGACTTAGATAATTTTTGTGTCACATGGTCACATAAACTCATTATTTCAATTATTTGAAAATATCAAATTGAATATATGTGCTTTTCAAATTTTATTTGGCATAATGGTCCCCACAAAAACTGGACCGTAGCTTGCATTTAATAGGTAAAGAAAACCATAGTGTGGCATGCCTAGCATAAATGGGTTTATAATATTTTTTAAAACCCTTTCTTGTGTACACGAATCACTTATGAGTTGATAAAAATGTAGTGTTCAATAAAACCACCTTAATAAGACATAGATAATTTTTGTGTCACATGGTCACATAAACTCATTATTTCAATTATTTGAAAATATCAAATTGAATATATGTGCTTTTCAAATTTTATTTGGCATAATGGTCCCCACAAAAACTGGACCGTAGCTTGCATTTAATAGGGAAAGAAAACCATAGTGTGGCATGCCTAGCATAAATGGGTTTATAATATTTTTTAAAACCCTTTCTTGTGTACACGAATCACTTATGAGTTGATAAAAATGTAGTGTTCAATAAAACCACCTTAATAAGACTTAGATAATTTTTGTGTCACATGGTCACATAAACTCATTATTTCAATTATTTGAAAATATCAAATTGAATATATGTGCTTTTCAAATTTTATTTGGCATAATGGTCCCCACAAAAACTGGACCGTAGCTTGCATTTAATAGGGAAAGAAAACCATAGTGTGGCATGCCTAGCATAAATGGGTTTATAATATTTTTTAAAACCCTTTCTTGTGTACACGAATCACTTATGAGTTGATAAAAATGTAGTGTTCAATAAAACCACCTTAATAAGACTTAGATAATTTTTGTGTCACATGGTCACATAAACTCATTATTTCAATTATTTGAAAATATCAAATTGAAAATATGTGCTTTTCAAATTTTATTTGGCATAATGGTCCCCACAAAAACTGGACCGTAGCTTGCATTTCATAGGGAAAGAAAACCATAGTGTGGCATGCCTAGCATAAATGGGTTTATAATATTTTTTAAAACCCTTTCTTGTGTACACGAATCACTTATGAGTTGATAAAAATGTAGTGTTCAATAAAACCACCTTAATAAGACTTAGATAATTTTTGTGTCACATGGTCACATAAACTCATTATTTCAATTATTTGAAAATATCAAATTGAATATATGTGCTTTTCAAATTTTATTTGGCATAATGGTCCCCACAAAAACTGGACCGTAGCTTGCATTTAATAGGGAAAGAAAACCATAGTGTGGCATGCCTAGCATAAATGGGTTTATAATATTTTTTAAAACCCTTTCTTGTGTACACGAATCACTTATGAGTTGATAAAAATGTAGTGTTCAATAAAACCACCTTAATAAGACTTAGATAATTTTTGTTTCACATGGTCACATAAACTCATTATTTCAATTATTTGAAAATATCAAATTGAATATATGTGCTTTTCAAATTTTATTTTGCATAATGGTCCCCACAAAAACTGGACCGTAGCTTGCATTTAATAGGGAAAGAAAACCATAGTGTGGCATGCCTAGCATAAATGGGTTTATAATATTTTTTAAAACCCTTTCTTGTGTACACGAATCACTTATGAGTTGATAAAAATGTAGTGTTCAATAAAACCACCTTAATAAGACTTAGATAATTTTTGTGTCAAATGGTCACATAAACTCATTATTTCAATTATTTGAAAATATCAAATTGAATATATGTGCTTTTCAAATTTTATTTGGCATAATGGTCCCCACAAAAACTGGACCGTAGCTTGCATTTAATAGGGAAATAAAACCATAGTGTGGCATGCCTAGCATAAATGGGTTTATAATATTTTTAAAAACCCTTTCTTGTGTACACGAATCACTTATGAGTTGATAAAAATGTAGTGTTCAATAAAACCACCTTAATAAGACTTAGATAATTTTTGTGTCACATGGTCACATAAACTCATTATTTCAATTATTTGAAAATATCAAATTGAATATATGTGCTTTCCAAATTTTATTTGGCATAATGGTCCCCACAAAAACTGGACCGTAGCTTGCATTTAATAGGGAAAGAAAACCATAGTGTGGCATGCCTAGCATAAATGGGTTTATAATATTTTTTAAAACCCTTTCTTGTGTACATGAATCACTTATGAGTTGATAAAAATGTAGTGTTCAATAAAACCACCTTAATAAGACTTAGATAATTTTTGTGTCACATGGTCACATAAACTCATTATTTCAATTATTTGAAAATATCAAATTGAATATATGTGCTTTCCAAATTTTATTTGGCATAATGGTCCCCACAAAAACTGGACCGTAGCTTGCATTTAATAGGGAAAGAAAACCATAGTGTGGCATGCCTAGCATAATTGGGTTTATAATATTTTTTAAAACCCTTTCTTGTGTACACAAATCTTTTATGAGTTGATAAAAATGTAGTGTTCAATAAAACCACCTTAATAAGACTTAGATAATTTTTGTGTCACATGGTCACATAAACTCATTATTTCAATTATTTGAAAATATCAAATTGAATATATGTGCTTTCCAAATTTTATTTGGCATAATGGTCCCCACAAAAACTGGACCGTAGCTTGCATTTAATAGGGAAAGAAAACCATAGTGTGGCATGCCTAGCATAAATGGGTTTATAATATTTTTTAAAACCCTTTCTTGTGTACACAAATCACTTATGAGTTGATAAAAATGTAGTGTTCAATAAAACCACCTTAATAAGACTTAGATAATTTTTGTGTCACATGGTCACATAAACTCATTAGTTCAATTATTTGAAAATATCAAATTGAATATATGTGCTTTTCAAATTTTATTTGGCATAATGGTCCCCACAAAAACTGGACCGTAGCTTGCATTTAATAGGGAAAGAAAACCATAGTGTGGCATGCCTAGCATAAATGGGTTTATAATATTTTTTAAAACCCTTTCTTGTGTACACGAATCACTTATGAGTTGATAAAAATGTAGTGTTCAATAAAACCACCTTAATAAGACTTAGATAATTTTTGTGTCACATGGTCACATAAACTCATTATTTCAATTATTTGAAAATATCAAATTGAATATATGTGCTTTTCAAATTTTATTTGGCATAATGGTCCCCACAAAAACTGGACCGTAGCTTGCATTTAATAGGGAAAGAAAACCATAGTGTGGCATGCCTAGCATAAATGGGTTTATAATATTTTTTAAAACCCTTTCTTGTGTACACGAATCACTTATGAGTTGATAAAAATGTAGTGTTCAATAAAACCACCTTAATAAGACTTAGATAATTTTTGTGTCACATGGTCACATAAACTCATTATTTCAATTATTTGAAAATATCAAATTGAATATATGTGCTTTTCAAATTTTATTTGGCATAATGGTCCCCACAAAAATTGGACCGTAGCTTGCATTTAATAGGGAAAGAAAACCATAGTGTGGCATGCCTAGCATAAATGGGTTTATAATATTTTTAAAAAATTCTTATTTTAATTATCCATAAACCGTTATCAATAGAACATGTTTCCTCTTTCTAAGAAGATTTTTTTAAGAAGATTTTATATTTTCTAATGTGTCACGTGAATATATATTAAATCCATGAAATTAATGGTGAGTATTGATGTCTTAAATATTGTTTTATATTCTAAAATCCATATTAAATTTTATAAATGTTAATGTGGTAGTATAATATCATAATGTATTTATGTCATTGATAAGATATGATTAATGGAATCTTTAGTTCCAAATTGTATGTTGACATTTATTGTATTAGTGCATTTAGTATTTCAAATTTTTCTCTCCAAAATATATTTGTAGGGCAAGGTAAATCAAGACCTAGGTCTCTCATCATCTCTGTTATTCCACCACAACCCTACATAATAATTGCCATGACTTAAAAAAGCATAATTGAAAGCCTCTTTGACCATAAAAAAACCATATCTTAATAAAAACTCATTCTTATGGTTTTCTTTTTCTCGATTTTAAATTAAATTCAAGAAATATTAGGTCTTTAAGCTTTTTTATTCACATGCAATCTTTCTTGAATTGTTAAGAAATTATATGCAAGTTGAGGACTTTCCCATGTCTTGTATTTAATTGATTTTGATTTAGTTTAAATTGTTATCTAATTTAATAGAGGAGGGGTTTAGTATATAAAATTATTTCTAGATTTCTTACAAGTTGACTAAAGGGACCCTTGAAAAACATTAGATTGCATTAAAACATTAAAATTTCTAACTTAAATAATTGTGAAACATGTGGATAAGATGGCTATAATTGTAAGGCATGTCCCCAAAATGACGAATAAAAATGTCTTAGTATTCATTATAAGGATCAAAAGTGCATGATTCCAAGATCTATAAATTTACCAAATGATGTAAATATCCTTAGCTATCACACTATCATTTTGTTTTAATTCGTAGCTTTCAACATGGCATGCAGTTGACAATATCTATACAATTATTTAGATAATTCCTTTTAGGTTATAAATTTTTTTTACGTACATAGACTTGAGATTATTGAGCTTTGGTCTTCGCATTGTTTGCAAATATATTTTTACTTTATTTCATAATAATTTTTTATAACAAATATTAAAATTCCTTCATGAAACTTGTTTTAAGACTAAATAAATATAAATAATTAGATTTTATACATTTAGTTTTGAATGTTTTAATATTTAGATTTCATACAACTAACCTTAAATATTTAAGGTTTACTCTTATAAAAATTAATTTTTTTGATATTATTAAATACAATTTATCTTTATTTATTATTCAAAATTTTCATATTAATTTAATAGATTATATATATTATTTTTATATTAAATATAATTTAAATAAGTTTAATTTAGAAATTTTCTTATAAATATTTTAAATCATTTATTTAATTTATAAATTTTATATTTATTATAATTTTTTTTGAATAAATAAGTCATGAATTTAATACTTTGTATGAAATATTTATTTGTATATAATATTAATATAACACAAACTATTTAAAATTATAAGTTTAAAATTTTATGTTGATAATCATAATTTATAATTACAGCCAATAGGTGTGGGAGGAGAGAATGTAATAATAAGAGATATCAATAAAAATGACATATTTTTAATTTGGAGTAGACCATCATAGAGTAGTTTCCTTGTTATTTGGATATGGCCATCAAACTTATGAAATTTCAACCATACGATATATTTTAGACCTTCCCTTACTATTTTTAGAAAGTTCAATTGAGCCCAGTATAATGGTGTATCTAGATTGAGTTCATCTATTTCTAGTTAACAAAAAATTTGATTGAGCCTAGTGTAATGGTGGATCTAGACTGAGCTCATCCATTCGTAGTTAACAAAAAGTTGTGAAAAAAAATGAAAGGAATCATTAGTTAATATACAACTTTACAATTAATGAAAATATGTGACAAAGTTAAAAAAAAATGTGGATAAGATAATGGGAATCATTAATTAATGTAAAATTCACAATAAACGAAATTATGTGACAAATATAAAATAAACATTTTAATCTTTTATTTCTTTTAAGAATTTTTTTGGAACTCAATTCAATGATACAACTAAATTGAGATCATCCATCACTAAATAATAAAAAAATTGTGATTAAAATGATGGAATCATTAATCAATGTAAAATTTTTCACCAAAAAAATAATATGATGAATCCAAAATAAACACTTTCAGATTCATAAATGTTAATATTTTTCAAATAAATATATTTAAAATATTTATATTAATATTTTAATGTTGGTATATTTCAATAAAAAATGACTTTAATATAATTTGAAAGAAATAAAATATTTTAAAAAATATTAAACAAAAAACATTTTATATATTTAATAATTTAACATGATTTTCACTACAGTCAAAATATATATTATTTTTATGTCAGAAATGTTTTCATGGACTAACATTTAAATATTATTTAAACACATAATAATCTAATTAAGCATCTTGCTAGCATGAACATCGCCATTCATTATAACATATAGTTTACTCAACAACTTACCCCAATCCAACTATCCAATAAAATGCCAATATCACTGTCAATGTATATATTGGCATTACATATGCATTACACATGTTGTTTTCTAGGCAGAAAGAGCCTGGCAAGTGGTGAATAATGTGGTTAACTTGGAACCATCAAATGAATGCAATTCTATGGCTAGATTTAGTAGGTGCTTTTGCAGAAGACAAAAAGAAAAGCCTTACCTAGAAAACCCTACCTTTGATCATTTTTCTAGGAAAGGCTTTACATTCAATAGACTTTACATTCCATACTGCTTTCATTCATTTTGTTTAGGATTATATTTTTGTTAGGGATGGATTTGTAAGAGATTGGTGTTTTTTCGTTGTATTTGTCTCTCATGTTTTGTTATTTTAATTATAGTTAAAGATCCGAAAAGGGGACGTACCTGTTGATTTGTAGAATGATTATTCCTCGAAGAATGGCTGAAAATATTGATGACAGGCTTGCAACTGTGTTATATATATGCCTAAGGAATCCATCATTTTTTATTTTCTTGAGGTAGTGATTATATATGGTTGTGTTTTGTTATTTACGCTTTGTTAATTTGAAAGGGCACTTGCAACCATAGCCTATGGCGAATATCCCCTTTCCATTATGTTTTGGTGGATGTCAACACCCTATTCAATAGCTCTTATGTTGACATAGGCTGGGGGCATGTTGGATTGGTTGATTAGGGCATTTATTATAAAATACCCATTATGGAAAGAACATAGTTAAATTATAAATGTTTATGCTAAGAATTATAATGGTCTTATGTAAGTAGGTAAATGGCAATTATTATATCATAGACTCCATTTCAAAGGTTAGATAACATGTGTAGGCTGTTTAATTTGACAACTTTTTTACGAAAATTACTTTGATGACATAAGTTTGTATTTTTATTCTGATTTTTATTGTTGTTGCTGTTGCAACAACACAATATCAAATCATTAGTGTATGTTTTGGTTTTATTTGTTATTCATATTTATAATATATTTATTAATAATTATATTTTTGAGTATTGATAAAGTGAGATGTTACTTGTTAAATCTTTTAAACATAAACATTATAAGTTATTTTTTAATTTTCATAATTTAAATTAATTAATAATCATTTAATTTAATTTTAATACATACATTAATTTTCATAAAATTAAGTTGGGAAGTAAAATCTCATGATTTTTTATAATATAAATTTATGGGAAAGGACATTAAAGTCCATAGGCTGAAAAGTAAGCATTCTTAAACATGTCTTCTCAATATTAAATTGAATGTGAAAGTGAACACCAAGATGGAGAATATTGAGAATACAAAGGCTCTCAATTGCATTGTGAGAACAATTTTGATGCAGATGCATTAGACCAGCAGAAAAGCTTTCCGTTAAACATTTAAAATTTAAATATTTAAATTGTTAGTAAAAGTTAAAAAGGGTAAAAATAAAGTTAAGGGTAAAATTTTAGAATATTTGAATAATGAATTAGCAAGTTGTTAAGATAGTGAATAATCTGGAATAACTCATATCCAGAGTCTATCTAAGTTTAGTAGTGGTTAGCAATTTCTTTCAACGAACGGATGAATTCCATTCCGAGAAAAAAGGATAAGTATTCAGTATAAATTTTAATTTATCTTATTTTGTATGACTTGACGTGCTTAAAAATTTAATATATTGGAGATTCTATTTTAATAAATTAAAAAATATCTTGTGGAAGTGAAATTGCATGTCTCAGGATTGATTATGGGAGACAAGAAGTGCTACAGATTTCCAGTGAATCAAAGCCAACCATAATAAAATAAGGAAAAAGGGAAGATAATTTTAAAATACCAAGGGATATCCCATGAAGAGTTATTTTAATTCTTGGATATTATTCAGCACCATAATCTATTAAGGTAATAAATTTGTTATTTATTATCTATTCTCTTATCACTCATCTTGAGTTTGATAGTAGAAAAAAATTGTTAGTTAATGTATGATACAAGTAGTCTCCATTTTACCCGATTCAAGAGATTGGTACGCTGTAGTTGAAATGGTATTATTTTATTATTATTCTTCTCAATTTTAAATGGTGCCAGTATATTTATGGATCGATTTGCATGCTGTGTAAACAATTCTGAGCAAACTTTATGAATGTAAAATATTTGATGATGTCTATTTATTCCAAGAAAGATTGAAAAGGATTAAAAAGGGGAAATTGATATTTTATTATATCTTGTATTACACCTTGCAGTTCAAAATTGTTGAATTGATTTAAAATGCTTGATGTAATTCATTGTCTAAGATTTATTGAAATAGAAGTGTGGTGATTTATGTTGAATGCATTGTGTATAGACATAGTAATTTGCAGAAGTGAAGCGACTCATAGTTGAATAGATCTGGTCATAGCTTTTTGTTTTTAATCTATTGAGAAAAAAATTGGAAAGTTGACTTCTGTGTAGTAATCCAATGCTACATTGAATAGTCCAGTGCCTACATTATTTTGTGGTAAATGCAGACATTTTTTTATGAGGGCATAATGAGTTGGAGTTGAATCGATTTATAATACTTCTTGTATTTGAATTTTGAAATCACTGAATGTATGTGTGAAATACATGCAGTCTTCAAAGGTAATTAAAAAATTAAGGTTGGTGCATAGAAGTGGAGTGATTTAATTAAAATTGTATATTGCATGGGCTTGATGAAGTGTGGATTGGAATTGATCTACAAATAAATAAAATTTGTTTATAAGAAAAGAGATTTATACGCAACATTTCTATTTAGTAATTAAATAAATAAACTGTTCCAAGGTGAAATTTTTTATACAGTGGATTATTTAATAATTGCTTGAATTGAAAGCACCAATTTGTGATATCATAGCATTACAGATTGTATGTATGTAAGATATGCATCATTTGAGAGGTGTTAGAGATTTGCATTATGTTTATTTATTATATGAATTGTGCAAAAAGTTGAGTCATATCAATTTGTGGGTTGGTGTTTGTAAGAGAATTCCCCAAATTGGTATTAGGAGGAGGGTTATTGGAAGATTGATTATTAGTAGGATTATTGGATAGACTTGTGTTAGTGGCTCTCACATTATGTTGAAGAATTTGAAGATGAGAATTGTCTTGATAAGTAAAAAAAGGATTGGTTCCACCTAATTCATCTTGAGGTGTGATTTTAACCATTTTATAATCCACAAATTAGAGGGGAAGAGGTGCTTAAAGAGTGAGGGTTCTCTTGGGAGGAAAAGAGAGGGAAAAATGAACATACCATATAGTGTCTAAATGGATTCAAGTTATCTAAGAAGATTATAATAGGGGATTTCATGATGATTTGATTAAAATGAACACAATGATAAGAAAGAAAAATCAATAACTAATATAGATAGATAAGACAATAATAAGAGAATAGAGTTTACTGGGTTAACCAAATATTGTAAACTAGGAAAAATAGAGTCTGAAAAGAGTACATAGTCGAGTGGGTTGACATAGTATTGTAATATGGATGGTAAGATAGATACATAGTTGATTAGGTTGACTTAGTACTAAAATCAGGAAGGAAAAATAGTCTATAAGAGACTGTGTCAAACATAATAACAATGTACTAAAAATAGGTAAATATTTTACAATATACTTTAAAGCAAGAAATGGAAGTAAACACATAAGTAATTGGATGAATTAGAATGATCCAATTAAGGCACATAACACAAAACGTTGTACCAATGTTGGCCAATGCAAGTTTTTATAATACAACACACAATGAGTAAAGAGCAAGCAGTCAACTAAAAAACAAATGCTAAGTGGTCATCCTAAATGTTTTTATTATTATAAAGTGTTATTTTAAAGTGTGATAGGAAAGTTG
The DNA here is from genome assembly GCA_037957365.1 of Torreya grandis. NCBI lineage: Eukaryota > Viridiplantae > Streptophyta > Pinopsida > Cupressales > Taxaceae > Torreya > Torreya grandis. The sequence continues at coordinate 149,108 of JARHVA010009813.1, forward strand.
GCTGAAAGTAGGGAAATATAAAGAAATCTATGGATAGTTTCAAGATGTTTAGGCTAAAAAAGATCTATGTTGATAATGGTACTAGCTTGATATTGGGGCCTACCCCCTCACTTCACAATCCCAAAATGATAAGGGTGTCAGGTGATTTTCCAATATATATCATTAAGCACATGTTTATGTTTGGATAGAAAATCAAGTTAGCTTCCCCCTTGGTGATGAAATCTAAGTAGTTAGGTCTTGCATAGACAAATGTTTAAATGCATTTTGAAATTATTTGATTTGGTAGTGTGTGCAAGAAAGAGAAAAATAGTGCAACTAAATGATATATTGAAAAACCTTTGAATTATACTATGTGATTTATTCTAAGCATACAAATAACTAAAAGTGAAATTGTGAAGTAATTTTTAGTATATAGTTGTTAATTCCCAATTCGAAACATAGTATAAAGTTAGTTTAGATGTTAGTGTATGCAAACATTAAAAAATAGAGATGATAGTGTTGCTATTGTACTTCAGAAGCAAGAGTCCTTAAGAACTAAGTGGACCAGGGCAACCTAGTCTTTCCAATAGAAGATAAAATATAGAACTAGATCAAAAAAGTTAACCTAGTTTGCTGTATGACTATAATTTCAAAGACTGTAAACTTTGCAAAATATAACTATAAGGAAGAACTAAATTGAAAGAGAGAAAGAAAGGAACCTTGGTGGGTTGGAAGATGCTGAAGATTGTGAGATTTTTGTTGAAGTGCCTTGAATGTTGCTTTCAAATTTTGATAATTTTGTCAACAAGGTTGACCTAGTTCTATAATTCCCTATTTTATGAAACCTATTAAGGTCAACCTAGTCATGTAAACTGTCAAAAGGGGCTTTAGGTTAGGAAAAGGGGTGCTAAAGGTGGTAAATGACTAGAGGAGTGAGCAAAAGAGGATTAATAGCTTAGGGGAATGTTTTTAGGATATTTTTAGATTGGTAATAAGTGGAAATAAGGGAAAACAATCCTATGAAGCACTAATGGTATGAGCACCTCCTTTTTAGTACACCTCATAAGGGGTGCACTCAAAGAAACTGAGACTCAACGGGTTCCTGCAAGATATAAAGCATTAGTGTTTGATAAAGTTAAAAATGTTATGTGTATACAGAACCTGAATAATGAGGATCATGAGATAAAAATTTAAAGAGGAAAGCACATTTATTTTCCTTGATTATAATAAGGTCATCTCTTCCCTTCTGTTTCTCTTTCTTTTCTAGTTTTCTTTATTTTTTACTTGCATTTTGAATATGTTGACTAAAGGAAGAGGACTATTTTTTGAACCCTTTCTTGTGTACATGAATATCTTATGAGTTTATATAAATGTATTTTTTTAAGCCTTGGAGTTTAAATTATTGTGTATTTAAGGCATCACATTCAACTCTTAAAGAACCTATATTTATGATTTTGCTTAACAACTTTTCCTAATATATATTTTTAAATAAACATTTATATCTCCCCCACCTTTAGTCATGCATCTTTTTGAATTATTTTAATGGGCAAGGGATATTAAATATCTTCTCAAATATACACATGAACTATGTAAGAAACTAGGGAAACTTATAAGGCTGACACATTTAAGGAGCTTCCTGCACTATTGATTCATTTCTATGTAATGGCCCATAAGATCAACATATGCCAAGGTAAAACATTTAGTATTTAAGTAAAAACGGAAGTAGTGTTCCCCCCCATATCCATGTATATGATGTAGGCATTATGAAGATCTTAAAAAAAATGATTCCCACTTATGGTTTCTTGAAACATTGATATCTACAAGGTGAACAATGTGAAAAAATAAAAGAATAAAATATGAGGTTTATAAAGGTAAAATAATTTGAGAATAATTCAAGGAACTAACTCCATCTAATTATCTAAAAAATCCATGTGGTAGGTTTAATCATATGTGAAGGTTGAAATATGACATTTGTCTCCCATGAATGAATACATTATTTGATCCTCTTTGGCAAATCATCTCTTCTCTCAATGTGGATGTCTAAGGATATAAAAACTCTAATATAAATATAAAAATAGAACACATATCACATATACATATAATCCATTGCCTTTAGGTACAAAAAATATTTTCCCATAATAGGGTTTACCACAAGAAATTTAGGGTTGGCTATGCGTGTAAGTATGGATGGCATGAGAGGAAACAGGTAAGGATCATCCACCATTAGGAAATATCTCTCCTTGAGGGATTAGAACTTGGATCAATATATAAGATCTATATGACAAAGATTCTAGTAGATGACACATTTCTTATCAACCATAGTTAATTTTGGATTAAGTATTATAACCTAGCCATTGCATTTGGGATTTTTTATATTTATTGTAATCAATAAACTCAAAAAATAATTCACCATGAATTAAGACTAATGGTTTTTCTTTCCATGTTAATGTAAGGTAGAATATGTGGAAATTGTGTATTTAAGTGAAACATTTATTAGATATATATATTTTTTATTTTCAGCTAGTAGATTTAAATATATGTGAATGGTTTCATTTAATAGTAGCACTAAATATCTTATCTATTTCACATACATTTGTGGAGGTGAATGCCATTATATTTGTTAAGCAATCATTATGTTTTTCATTCCATTGGATGAGAAAAGGACATCACTATCTTGGCACATGATGTCCTTTATTTTTTTCTACATTTATGTTTCTAGTTTTCCACCCTTTTTAATTTCCAATAAACCACTTACTAGCACTAGGAAGTGGGAGATTTATAAAACCTGGAGGTTGTCTTAAAACATTGAATATTTCTAATCGATAAGTTTTGACTGTAAGTACATAACTTAAAAAATTATAATCATGAAATCATCAAGTAAATCAACAATAAATACATATAAAATCATATTGGATTTCATGATATAAAATATTTTCAAAATTTGGGGATATGGCTATACATGACTTAAAGTTAGTGATTTATTATTTTTCTTGCAAATTCAAGGGTTCATGTTTCAAGATTTCATACCTACCGGCTCAATAAATTTTGGTTTACTACATTTTATGAAAATAAATTGGTATACTTTTGAAATATATTGATATCAGATTTGAACTTTAGATGTCTCTACACCTCAATGATTTCATTAAAAAAATGTAGTGTATTTTTATATATAACCATTATAGGTAAGCAAAAATTTCACTATTAAAAACTAATAATCGATACACATTATTTTTTAAAGGGAATCCATAAATGGGAATATTTGGAAATTATGTTTTGAATCAATTATCATTTGACACTTTATTTTTGGAGTAAATCAATGTTTCCACTTCTACCATCAAGTGTGATTCTAGGAACAATTTATATAATTGATAGTTTGTAATTCATTTGTAGGGATGTAATTATGAGTTGTGACCATATAGAATATTAGATGAACCACCATACATATGATTCCAATATGATACTATCATACATACCACCTGTATGACATGTCACATCAAATAACTTCATATATCAATGATGTATTAAAATTAGCTGTTATGCTTTGATGTGAATCAATTGGTAAAGTTATCTAGTCATATTAAAGAGGTTAAAGGTTTGAGTTTCAATATTTTGTTGATTTGTAGTGTTTTAATTTTATTTATAAGCATATTTTTCATGCCCTCTATAGCTAAAAATTTAAAAATCCAAGCTTATCAACATTTAACATAGTTTACTATAAACAACACAAGAACAAAATAGAAACCCCTTGACTTCATCACCCCATAGCCCATTATAATTGATAGGTGATTTTACTAAAATATTACGTGGGATTTCACTAACGAGCCATGACATATCAAAATAAAAATAATTATTTGGGTCTACATAGAAACATAATAATTTTTTTCAAAGTCATACCCTCTATGATATGAATCATGATAGATTGTGACACATGTGCAACCATAGATATCTATAGATTTATGGAGTTAATTTCACACAAAAAACATAAATTCTATTATAACCATTGAACAAACATAATATGTCTAAATAAAAATATACATAATCAAAAAATACAAAGACCAAAAATTCATCGCAATAATGGCCGTTTGCAATGAGACCTTCCTCAGTACAAAGCCAAATATCACTTAATTTTTCAAATATACAAAGGTTCAAATATGAATAGAGTATATGTATTTTTTACTTAAAAAAATCACCATTCAACATATCCACTATAACAAAAAAACCCCTAAAATATCTTCACCTTTGGATAATTTAGTGTTCTACTGAAAATGATCTTCTTACCTCTTACTCTACTTTCTTAGATCAAATTGATACAATAAACATCTAAGATAATATTTTAAAGAATAAAAGTAGTAAAACCTAATAATTTTGGCACATTCAATATGGTAGAGGCATTAATTACACTAAAATACACAAATGTACCTAAAAATAAGATTTACTAGTAGCCAAGGACAAACACTGCCATTACTCTTCAAAATGATAATAATGTATTTTCCTAAAAACTATAATCTACTAGAAAAAATTCCACACTAAAAAAATACAAATTCCATTGCTCTGTCACTCTGTGGCCTTGTAATTATTTCCAGCTTCATTATAATAGAAACAAATAAAAAAATCCAACCTTCATTTCATGAAATCGATATAATTGGTATCATAAACATTGAACAAACATAATAGATATAAGTAAAAAGTAAACAAATATTAAATACAATCAATGGACATGAAGGCCACAAACCTGTAACAATAGTGGCCACTTAAAAAGAAACCTTATTAGATCTAGAGGGAACTCCACATAATATTTTCATAGATACATGGGTTCCAATGGAAGTAGAGCATGAAAATTGTTCACTACAAAAAAAGAAAAAAAGGAAAAAAATATCAACATTCAACATTATCCACTGTAAAAACAAACCCACATATATTCTCCCCTAGCTAATACAAGCTTATGTTGGATCTTCTTACCTCTTATATTGATATGCTGGATCAACATCATACAAACAACATCCAAGACAATATTTTTGTCAATAAAGAACAATAAAAGTTAACCACTCAAACACATTCAATATGGAAGAAATATTAACCACAAGAAACCACATGAATGTACTAGTAATAAGTCTTCATTGTGGCCAAGGATGAATAGTTCCATAAGTCTTGAAAATGATAGCACAATATTTTCACAAAAGCTAAAACCCATCAAAAAAAAATTCCACACAGAAAATTATTACATGATAAAGAGAAAAATCTATTATTCACTAGCTAAAAAAGGCTTGCATAGTTAGGAAATTATTTTATAAGCAATTGAATGTATGATAAATGATATTTTTCTCAAAATTTTTTTTCAACCAAACAATATTCCAAACATTACACTTGATAGTTGTCCTTACATGATTGCGTAACAAAAATTAACTAATAAAAAAGTTGAAACCTATATACTTTGCCTTCAATAGGGTAATAAAATAATGTTGCCTTTTAAGTCGACAAATACATTTTTTTTTAATTTTACCAAATGAATGAATATTATGACAAACTAGAGGCTAAATTTCAAAATTGTATGACCATATTTAATATTATGACTAATTGGTGACTAAAGAGGCTAAGGCTAATTCTGAAGATTGACCTTATAATACATTTAAAATTTTGAGAATATGGTAAAAAAACTTGTAAAGTATTATAATAATACATACACACATATTATTTTAATATTATATTTTATTACTATATGAATGCATCATTAAAATTAATATTAATAAAAAAATTAATATACAAGATTGCTACAACATTAAGGTGGATAGTAGATATTCATGGCCCGCTCTCTATGTCATAAAAGAATACCATCTCAAAACAACACAAAAAACTAGTAAGGCATGACAACATGAAAGGTAACTTAAAACAATAAATCAAATTACAAATAAATAGGCACAAGCTACAACTCTAGAAGGAGGAGGTGGCCGATTATCCTTGGGATATTGGGCACTCCAAGTAGAAGGCTCAATTTAAGGATGATCAGGCACCCAAAAATAATTTTGAAAAGGGCTTAGGGGAGCCAAATGAATAATAGTTCCCAATATATGAGGTCATTGAATAACATTACCAATCGAACCACTTATTTGCATAGCTTATCTCCATTGATGCGAGCTATCAACATAATTCCCTTAATGTGGTGGTGGATTCAACCCCCTTGATGAGGAAGAGGATTAGATAAGTGGTTGTGATTCCATGAGAGGCTTCACTAGCACTGGGGCATTGGGGGAGGAGATCCACATACTAGATGGTTCAAGGGGATGTAACTCATAATATAAAGAGATTTCCCCTAGTGGTTGAGCAAATAATTAGATGTTATAATTCAAGAGACACCTTCTTTGATTGAGATTATATCTACATAAAATATGAAGAGATAATAATCACCTTATCATTAATATTAAAGAGACAAAATTTTTCTATGTTGCTAAACAAAATCGAATTCAAAGATATATGCCTAAGGAATCCATCATTTTTTATTTTCTTGAAGTAGTGATTATATATGGTTGTGTTTTTTTATTTACGCTTTGTTAATTTGAAAGGGCACTTGCAACCATAGCCTATGGCGAATATCCCCTTTCCATTATGTTTTGGTTGATGTCAACACCCTATTCAATAGCTCTTATGTTGACATAGGCTGGGGGCATGTTGGATTGGTTGATTAGGGCATTTATTATAAAATACCCATTATGGAAAGAACATAGTTAAATTATAAATATTTATGCTAAGAATTATAATGGTCTTATGTAAGTAGGTAAATGGCAATTATTATATCATAGACTCCATTTCAAAGGTTAGATAACATGTGTAGGCTGCTTAATTTGACAACTTTTTTACGAAAATTACTTTGATGACATAAGTTTGTATTTTTATTCTGATTTTTATTGTTGTTGCTTTTGCAGCAACACAATATCAAATCATTAGTGTGTGTTTTGGTTTTATTTGTTATTCATATTTATAATATATTTATTAATAATTATATTTTTGAGTATTGATAAAGTGAGATGTTACTTGTTAAATCTTTTAAACATAAACATTATAAGTTATTTTTTAATTTTCATAATTTAAATTAATTAATAATCATTTAATTTAATTTTAATACATACATTAATTTTCATAAAATTAAGTTGGGAAGTAAAATCTCATGATTTTTTATAATATAAATTTATGGGAAAGGACATTAGAGTCCATAGGCTGAAAAATAAGCATTCTTAAACATGTCTTCTCAATATTAAATTGAATGTGAAAGTGAACACCAAGATGGAGAATATTGAGAATACAAAGGCTCTCAATTGCATTGTGAGAACAATTTTGATGCAGATGCATTAGACCAGCAGAAAAGCTTTCCGTTAAACATTTAAAATTTAAATATTTAAATTGTTAGTAAAAGTTAAAAAGGGTAAAAATAAAGTTAAGGGTAAAATTTTAGAATATTTGAATAATGAATTAGCAAGTTGTTAAGATAGTGAATAATCTGGAATAACTCATATCCAGAGTCTATCTAAGTTTATTAGTGGTTAGCTATTTCTTCCAATGAATGGATGAATTCCATTCTGAGAAAAAGGGATAAGTACTCAGTATAAATTTTAATTTATCTTATTTTGTATGACTTGACATGCTTAAAAATTTAATATATTGGAGATATTATTTTAATAAATTAAAAAATATCTTGTGGAAGTGAAATTGCATGTCTTAGGATTGATTATGGGAGACAAGAAGTGCTACAGATTTCCAGTGAATCAAAGCCAACCATAATAAAATAAGGAAAAAGGGAAGATAATTTTAAAATACCAAGGGATATCCCATGAAGAGTTATTTTAATTCTTGGATATTATTCAGCACCATAATCTATTAAGGTAATAAATCTGTTATTTATTATCTATTCTCTTATCACTCATCTTGAGTTTGATAGTAGAAAAAAATTGTTAGTTAATGTATGATACAAGTAGTCTCCATTTTACACGATTCAAGAGATTGGTACGCTGTAGTTGAAATGGTATTATTTTATTATTATTCTTCTCAATAGTAAATGGTGCCAGTATATTTATGGATCGATTTGCATGCTGTGTAAACAGTTCTGAGCAAACTTTATGAATGTAAAATATTTGATGATGTCTATTTATTCCAAGAAAGATTGAAAAGGATTAAAAAGGGGAAATTGATATTTTATTATATCTTGTATTACACCTTGCAGTTCAAAATTGTTGAATTGATTTAAAATGCTTGATGTAATTCATTGTCTAAGATTTATTGAAATAGAAGTGTGGTGATTTATGTTGAATGCATTGTGTATAGACATAGTAATTTGCAGAAGTGAAGCGACTCATAGTTGAATAGATCTGGTCATAGCTTTTTGTTTTTAATCTATTGAGAAAAAAATTGGAAAGTTGACTTCTGTGTAGTAATCCAATGCTACATTGACTAGTCTAGTGCCTACATTATTTTGTGGTAAATGCAGACATTTTTTTATGAGGGCATAATGAGTTGGAGTTGAATCGATTTATAATACTTCTTGTATTTGAATTTTGAAATCACTGAATGTATGTGTGAAATACATACAGTCTTCAAAGGTAATAAAAAAATTAAGGTTGGTGGATAGAAGTGGAGTGATTTAATTAAAAATGTATATTGCATGGGATTGATGAAGTGTGGATTGGAATTGATCTACAAATAAATAAAATTTGTTTATAAGAAAAGAGATTTATACGCAACATTTCTATTTAGTAATTAAATAAATAAACTGTTCCAAGGTGAATTTTTTTATACAGTGGATTATTTAATAATTGCTTGAATTGAATGCATCAATTTGTGATATCATAGTATTACAGATTGTGCACAATTGAAGGATCTGAGGTAAATTGAGAACAGATAAAATGGCAATGAGAGTGCAGGGTAGAGGAAAGAGACAACCATGTCAAGTCGGTTAAGTTGCATTGCTGAAAGAGGTAAGAAACTTGATGAACATATTATAAGATTTAGAATTAGTCCAGAAAAGAGGCACTGACATGGGAGATGTCAGTGATAGAGAAGATGAAGAAATGAGGAATTGGTGGTGGAAGAAGAGATATCAGAGGAAAGGATGATTAGAATAATTATGAATGTTGGTACAAAACTCAAAATAAAAGTGCCAACATATGATGACAGCCTGAATGTAGAGGAATTGATTGATTAAATAAGTACTATGGATAAGCACTTTGACTACAAGAATATGGATGAAGACAAGAGAGTCAAGTTTGCAGTGATGAGGTTTAGAGGACATGCATTTTTATGGTGGGATGACATACAAGAAGAAAGAAGAAGAAAATTAAAAACTAAGATCAAGCATTGGGATAGGATGATTGCCAAACTAAAAGGTAAGTTCAATCCTAAAGATTATCAAACTATTCTCTTTAGCCAACTTCAAAATCTAAAACAAAAAGATATTTTTGTAAAAGCATATACTGAAGAATTTTATAGATTGACCATTAGAGCAGGTCATATTGAGGATGACATGAAAAAAGTGACTAGATATGTAAATGGATTAAAGTTTGTTATTCAAGATGAAATTGATTTACTTGCTCCTAAATCAGTTAAAGAGGCATATCAGTATGCCTTTAAAGCATAAGACAAGATAACAAGGAGACATTATCAGCAAGCAAGAGGTAGAAGCAAACCTCCTAGAGGAAGAGGAGAACATGAGAGTGCAAGTCCATTGTAGATAAATAAGGAAAGAGAAAGCAGATCACCAAGGCAAGAATTTACTACATGACAAGGTTTTTTTTTTTTGAGGTAAGAGGCCATTTGATAGAGGTAGAGGTAGAAGTAGAGGTTTTGTTAGAAGATGTTTTAAATATGGAGAATATAGACATAGATCATATGAATATCTTACTCATCCATCATCTAGTCAAGGGAGTACTCATGTGGTGCAAGCTGATAAAGAAGAAGATACTACATCTATGGTTTATGAAGATGTCCTTGAATCTAGTGAATCTTTACTTATGAAAATGATTCTAATCAAGCCAAATAAATAAACTGTAGAAGAACCTCCTCAGAGGAAGGCATTTTTCAAGATAACTTGCAAATCACAAGGTAAATTTTATAAGGTAACTGTTGACAATGGAAGCACTGACAACTTTGTTTTTATAGAAATGGTAAATAAATTAAACTTACAGAAGGTAAGCCATCCTACTCCTTACAAAGTTTCATCACTGTAAAAAGATCATCAGATTTTAGTGAATGAATAATGTAAGATAGAATTTCAAATAAAAAATTATAAAGATGTAGTAATGTGTGATGTGATTCCAATAGATTTATGTCATATTTTGTTAAGAAGGTCTTGGTAGTATGACAAAGGCCATTCATGGTGGAAAAATAAATATATACACTTTTGAAAAGGAAGGATATACACATACACTACTACCATTAAAAGATGAAATTGCAATTGTTCAACATGTTTCTAAGTGAAAATGAGCTTTTGTAGCAACAAAAAGAAGATAAAGTAAATGAAAAGATAGTTGATTAGTCTAATGAAGTAAATGAGCCCAAGATAATGGATACAGTTGATGGACAAGGAAATTTATCTTTGAAGTTTAAAATTTTGCCAAAAAAAATGTTGAAAGGTTATTTTCAAATTTGTCTATCAGTGTATCTTTCATAAAAAGTGTGAAATTTCTTGAAGGGTTTACCGAAAAGGTGAAGTTGTTGAGAAAAATTGCCATGGAAGGTAATGTGATCACAAATTTTTTAGGAGAACAAGAGACAGAGAAAGGAAGGGAAGTTGTCTTGAAAGACAATGAAGGAGATTTTAGATAGATGATGGCAAAGAATTGGTGACCATCCAGGAAGACAAAAGCAGGGAGAAGGAAAAAGAATAATAAAGAGTGCATATTTATGCATTAAATGGAAAGATAATTTTTGCAAAGGAACCAGGGGAAATTCAAAGCCCAAAAGAATAAGAAAAAAATGTTTTGATTGACTTGTTTGTTTTCTATGCAAGTGTATTCAAAGCTATTGACAATATTGAGAAGATGATAAAAAAAACCCAAAATTTCAATAAAACTCACTTTCAATTCATTGATGGTGAAATGCATTTATTGTCAACATGTGAACCATGGGATCAAGAGGAACACACTAAAGAAGTACCAGAACAAAGACTATTGAAGAAAGAATGTTGATGAAGAAGAACCATGAGCAAGAGCTCATGGTTTTTTCTTACTTGGGAGTTTGATGCAGGTGCATCAGACCAGCATAAAATCTTTTCACTAAACTTTTAAAATTTAAATTTTAAATATTTAAACTGTTAGTCAAAGTTAAAAAGGGTAAAAATAAAGTTAGTCAGGTGTCAGAGTCTAGAATATTTGAATAATGAATTAGCAAGTTGTTAAGATAGTGAATAATCCATAATAACTCATATCTAGAGTCTATCTAAGTTTAGTAGTAGTTAGCAATTTCTTCCAACGAACGGATGAGTTTCGTTTTGAGGAAAAAGATAAGTATTCAGTATAAATTTTAATTTGTCTTATTTCGTATGGCTTGACATGCTTAAAAATTTAATATATTAGAGAGATTGTTTTAATAAATTAAAAAAAAAAATTGTGGAAGTGAAATTTCATGTCTGAGGTTTGATTACAAGAGACAAGAAGTGTTGCAGATTTCCAAATCAAAGCCAACCAGAATGAAATTAAAAAACAGGGAAGAAAATTTTAAAAGCCCAGGTGATATCGCATGAAGATATATTTTAATCCCTGGATATTGTTCAGCGCCATAATCTATTAAAGTAATGAATCTGTTATTTATTATCTAATCTCTTCTACTCAACTTGAGTTTGATAGTAGAAAAAAATGTGATAGTTAACGCATGGATACGATGAGTTTCCATTTTGCATGAGTCAAGGGATTGGTACGCTACAGTTGAATTAGTATTATTTTATTATTATTCTTCTCAATAGTAAATGGCGCCGGTCTATTTATGGATCGATTCGCATGCTGTGTAAACAATTCTGAGCAAAATTTATGAACAAAAAATATTTGATGATGTCTATTTAATCTGAGAAAGATTGAAAAAGATTAAAAGGGGGAAATTGATATTTTATTATATCTTGTATCACACCCTGCAGTTCAGAATTGTTGAATCGATTTAGAATGCTTGATGTAATTCGCTGTCCAAGATTTATTGAAATAGAAGTGTGGCGATTTGTGTTGAATGCGTTGTGTATGGACATAGTAATTTGCTAAAGTGAAACGACTCATAGTTGAACGGATCTGGTCATAGCTTTTTGTTTTTAATCTGTTGAGAAAAAAATTGGAAAAATTGACTTCTGCGTAGTAATCCAACGAGTTACATTGAATAGTCCAACGCCTATATTGTTTTGTGGTATCTGCAGACATTTTTTTAATGAGGGCATAATGAGTTGGAGTTGAATCGATTTATAATAATCTTTGGATTTGAATTTTGAAATTGCTGAATATATGTGTGAAATACACGCAGTCTTCAAAGGTAATAAAACAAATTAAGGCTGGTGCGTAGAAGTGGAGAAATTTAATTAAATATGGATATTGCATGGGCTTGATGAAGTGTGGATTGAAATTGATCTGCAAATGGAATCTGCAAATAATTAAAATTTGTTTATAAGAAAAGAGATTTTTACGCAGCATTTCTATTTGGTAATTAAATAAATAAATTGTTTCAAGGTGAAAAGTTTTATACAGTGGATTATTTAACAAGTTTTATACAATGGATTATTTAACAATTGCTTGAATTGAGTGCACCAAATAAATTGGTGATTCTTCAAGTCTCTTAAATATGTTTCAAAAAAATTATATTTCAAATATTATAAAACTCAAAGAAGATCCAAAATGTTGAGGGTCTTTGTCTGCCTTCAATCGAGGAAGGGGAGGTGGTGTAATAAATTAAATATTTATTTTCATATTCAAATAAATTTTAAATATATTCTATTTCGAATTTTTTTCAAATACACAATATTTTTCCTTTATTTTTTAAATGTTATTATTTAGCATTTACATTGTGGTTGCAATATGAGTCTTTGTGCTTGTTTTTTGGACCACTCTAGAACATATGATAATTTTTAAAATTTATCTAAAGAAAAATTTTATTCTTTATATCTTTTTAATTGTTATTATTTAGCATTGACAATGTGGTCACAATATGATTCTTTGCTAATTGTATTTTTTTGGACTAGTTTAGAATTGTTGAGTATGATTTTAGTAGTTGTAAGAACGAGATGATTTATTTATTAAAATATTTCTCTATAAGGAAGGGAATCATGGAGACATAATAAGCTATAATAAAGGTGCCACATAATCATTATGAATAGGATGAAATAGATAAAGTAAGGTAGGTTGGATTGAATTTGATTTTGAGTCATTTTAATTTTAATTTTATTTTCTATTAGAATTGTTATAATATTAAATTTTAATACTTTTTAATTTTAAATAATAAATTTATAAACTTTTTTATTATATTTACATACAATATTAAATTTTTACGAATTTTTGTTATCAATATTAGACTTCTTTATTATTTTTATAATCTTAAACTTTACAACTATATTAATTCACCTGAGTTTGAAACTCCACTTACTTAAATTTATTTTAACCTATAAATTTAAGATATAAATTGAATATTTATTGAACCCATTGAAAATAATTTTTTCCAATCACAAGTATTATACTTTCGAAGACCAAATTATCTAAGATAATATGAAATATTTTATCTGATATTTCTAGTATTAGAATAAATCCATCATACAATTAAAAATGATAAATATTTAATATTTAAAAAAAAAAATCCATTTGTACCATCATAATGATAAATTTTTTTATTCTTTTGCGTAAAATCATCCCTACCATTATAGATCATTAGTTACAAGCCTTTTATTTTTCCTTAGTATTTTCAAAGATCATCATTCATGAAAAATTCTTTTTGGTTTGGTGTTTTCAAAGATAATTGGTTATTCTCCTTTTTTTTTAAAATAATTCATACATTTTATTGATATAAAATCATAATTAATGACAAAAGGACCAAATACTTAATTTAAAAGTATTTTTATTAAATGGTTGGGAATTCAATAAATATAAAGTAAGTTTTATAATAATATTATTTAACTTATATTTAATTTTTTATTTATATATTATATTTCAAACATGTTAAGAAGTACTTATATTCATTTTGAGAAGATAATAAAAAAGTTAAATTGGAATTATTTTGTATTGATATTAAAATATGTATAAGGATATTTCAACACAAATATAATCCATGTTAAAGTGATTAAATTTTTAAAAATTGATTTTTTTAAAAGTTCGTGTATTGCATAAAAGACATAAAATTTGTGTCAAAAATTTTTGAATATTTTTTTATAATTGCATCAATTTTTGGTCATATTTTTTCAATGAATGTCAACATGAAAATTTCAAAATCAACGTATAAAAATGTCAATCGATGAAATAAACAACACAAATAACACAAAGATTAGTTTTGAGATCTCGCAAATGAGAATGGTTGTTTCAATAATCAAATCCATGAGCAATCCAAAAAGCCTTCAACTCTACAACCGAATCAATCAATCTATTAAATGACTTTCCAATTCCCTGAAAGACACTATGAATATGAAATCCCTATTAATATGACCAAAAATGGATAAATTATAAAAAGCAAATCATAAATGTCATCAATAATGGTGTCCATATCCCCTTTAAATTAAAAAATATATAATGAAACCCAAAAGTATTCACCACAAGATAATCCTGCATAAATTTTAAAATATTGATGAGAAACATAGAGGCAAGTTCTGAACTTACCCTACCCCATATCTCCAACTCCAAATAATCATCTACTTAAATTTGATTTATAGGATAACACGATCACCACAAATGAGATAAAAATAAACTTGTTTTTGGCTTGTCATCAAAATGGGAGTTCGTAATGCGATCTCATGGTTGTGAAAAAATATGAATATAAAGTTAAAGTGTGGAGATGATATTTAACGGGGAGTTGAGATTAGAGGATACAAAAGTGGAGTGTGGAGACATAGATTGGCATCCAACCATCCAAATAACTTAATTTCAATCATTTTATTACCCAAAGACACATAAATCTCTAAAAGCATTGCTGGTGGAAAATGGGAGAGAAACATTCCAATACAACCATCAATATACATCTAAATTAAATAACGCCTCTAGGTTCCATCTTATTCATTGATGACATCAATCATATTATAGAGCCTTGGAAGATATAAATGAAGGTTTTGAAAATAGGGGCATAATGTAAGTGGTATTGATTGTGGGGGAATCTAAATGATTAAGCATGTTTGAGGTGAAACGATATTGAGATTACTTCCTGGAAAAATCTAATATTTCACTTATGTGGTTATCACTTAGATATAATGATTGTTGAGTGAACCATTCATACTCATGAGAGATCGGTTCTTATCGCAAGCTAAGTGGGATTGATTGTGGGATAAATTGGCTCTTAACTTCAATAAAACTCCTCTAGAGCTAACAACGCTTTTGTGGAGAGGATAAAAAATTATGTTTCCATCCAATATGTGAATTAAAGTAGGTTTAGCTAATAGAACCATTGAGGAAATTATTCATATTATCTACAATTTAGGTTCAAAACCACTAAACTTACCCATGTATATGATTATTGTCTTCAAGATATACTTTTGCCTCCCATGAAATATTTGTAATCCAACACAACTACGAATTATTCCTACTACACGAAGTAATCATCGATAGATGTCAGTCAAAATAACATGGGCACTAACCATACATAAAGTACATGGAATGGTTCTCAATAAGGCAACAATTGATATTGAAATACCGATCGTCAAGACTTAATCTTCATTATAATATCAAGAGTGTTCATTATATGATATGTATATCTCTCCTACTTTTAATATTGAGTACTATGCATAAATTAAAGGTGATAAGTATGTAAAATTGAATAAAAAAGAGGAAGCAAAAATCAATATAAAACTTCTTATATTACATTTACAACCGATATAAAATTTCACCATAATTCTAATAAAAGAATTTCACTTTTTATATCATTCAATATTCATACTAAATAAAAAATTATATTTATTTGTATTAAACAATCACTTTATCAAATTATAAAAGTCATTCATTTGCATTAAACAACCACTCTATCAAATTATAAAGTCACAGGTCTCCAGACGTAATTTGATCTTTGAGGAATTGCTAGTTTGTATATACACTAATGATTTCTTTGTATCTCATTCATTTTATTTAAATAACTATATTCTTCTCGTTAAGACAAACATAAACGGGGCTTCGAATTTCAAATCCGTCCAACCTATGAAGTGAAAATTTGCCTATGATTTGATATCTTTACGGTTTGTAATCTTACGATATGTACAAATTTGTAAAATATCAATTCTATATAATATTCCATATCGTTCTTATTAACTATTTAAAAATTGTCATAGTGGCGAACTTTGGTTTGTTCGCTGTTGCAATTCGAGACGTTAAACAAAACTATCGCTGTCATGGTTGTCTGTCCCTTTCTCGAGAGACCCGTGAATTTGTGGTGCATCAGCCTCCACAGTCCCTTCCAATATCTGCACAACTTGAGCCATGCTTGGCCTAGCATTCTCATCTTCTTGAATACATAACACAGTTACCATAACAGCTCTTCTCACCTCTTCAACATCTGCGCCTTTGATATTCTGTCGTCTACAATATCCATTAAATTTCCCCTATGAATTTGAGTTGCCGCCCAAGGAGAGAAATAATATCTGCTAGATTCATGAGTATTCGGGTCTAGGTTTCTTCGACCAGATATTATCTCTAGCAGCATCATGCCGAAACTGTATACGTCTGCTTTGGGAGTGATGTGAAGGCCAGAGAGCCATTCTGGGGCCAAATATCCTCGAGTTCCTCTGGTTGTCGTCAGCACAAGGCTGAATTCTCTTCCCACAAGCTTGGCCAGACCAAAATCAGCCACTTTTGGACAGAAGTCCCTGTCTAAGAGAATGTTTTCGGGCTTAATATCGCAGTGAATAATGCGATCTATGCATTCCTCGTGGAGATAAACTAATCCTCGAGCAGTGCCCATTGCGATGTTAAATCTTGTTTTTCAGTCCAACACCACCTGTGCTTCAGACTTACAAAATAAGGAGGAATTTAGAGAGCCGTTTGGCATGTACTCATAAACCAGTAACTTCGATATCCATCTGTGCAGAATCCCCTCAGCCCGACCAAATTCACATGGTGTACGTTTCCGATGGTCGTTATTTCTGCATGGAATTGATTTTCTCCTTGCTCTGAACCCTCTAATTTTATAACGGCTACAAATGTATTATCTGGTAGAGTTCCTTTGAACACTGAACCGAATGCTCCCTTCCCCAACTTATGCTTGAAGTTTTTGGTTGCAATTTGTAACTCTGTGTAAGTGAATGTTCGGAGAAAATTTGGCACATCATCATCTGCGCCGTTGTTAAGGCGTCTTCGGTATGTCCTCCTTATAAACAGCGTCAGCAGTAGAGCAAAAACAGCAGCCAGAGCAGCGCACGCAGGAAGCACAACATTAAGGGAAGGGGTTTTACTTCTTACCTTGGACGACGACTCTGCCAAATCAGATGCAGCCAACCTAACAAACAATGTTGGCCCTTCAGATGAATCGTGCAGGTTTAACAGATCTCCAAACCACAATTGACAAAGGGGAGGAGTAGAATTAATGATTGCAAAGGCAGAGCAGGAGCAATTGTTGAGATATGCAGTCCCGCATCCTTGCTTTGTTTGCACTTTGGCATATGAAAGGTCTTCTCCGTCCGGCAAGGATTTGTCAGTTGTCACGGGGCTAGCTCTCCCGAGCTGGCTGGGCCGTGCGGCACCGCTTGTTCCAACCCAGAATTTCTCATTGGGACGGGATTCACAAGAACTACGGATTACGTTTTTAGTGTTTATTTGCACAAGTTCACCCACAAACACAGTGGACAACAATTTGTATAAAGAAAGGATTAGCAGTGGAAAGAAAAACACACACTTGCAAAGATTGGGAAATCGACTCAACACACATGAGCATTCACACAATGTAAGAGAACTGGGAGTAACGTGTATTTTATTAACTCTTCAGGGCAATCTAGTCCAAAGTACAATAAACGGGCCAACTGGCCAACATACACAACAACCACCGAGTCGGGCTTAGTTGATAATGCTCGAAACCACTTGAATAATTACAATGAACAATTCCCTCCCTAGGTCTGATTACTCTCTGCCTAGGACAAAGCTGCCCTTGCTTCACAAAATCTGAGACCAACAGAGCTGCTCACAAACCCCTGCACGACGCTTGCATGGACACGTGCCCACGGTCCACATAAACTTGGCACTGACACACCAACGTCACAATGATTCACTTTTCACCACTTTAACAGTTCAGAGTTGCATTCACCCAAATCACTGTGCAAAGAAAGCTCACCATTCGTTTGATCAAAACAGATCAACTCGTGAATATAGTTAGGAATGTTGAAGCAACACATCCCTCATATCAGTCACTTCAAGGAAACCGTGGGTGGTGCCGTTTCCCGCAGAGCATTGCAATGGGCGACGCCTAACACATCCGCTAGACCACCACTCTTGGGATACCCAGGCGCTATCGTCTCTGGGCTTGAATCCCTTAAGACAGCTGCAGAATTGTATATTGTTGCTGTTGCACGTTCCGTACTTCCCACAAATACCGTACACACGGCATTGATCTCGGGGTTCCGGCCAAATGATGTTCCATGTACTGTTAGCAAAAACAATAAAGTTCTTATTTCGCCATTCTTGTGCAGAACTGTCACCGGCTTCTTCATTTGAATTTTAGGTTGAGCTATATACGTGAAGTACATTTTTGAAGGGGAAAACTTCACGAAGGACGTCTCAATCCCTAACGGATTCTTCATCTCTCCCATGACTAACGGATTCTTCATCTCTGGCATATTCGTGAAACTGTCACCAGTCCACTCTCAACTGGACCAATATTTAAAGATAAGCATTCCTAAGCATGCTTTATTAATATTAGATTGAATGTGAAAGTGAACACCAAGTTGGAGAATATTGAGAATAGAAAGGCTCTCAATTGTTCTGAGAATAATTTACTCATAAGGTGATACTTCAAGTAAAGGTCTCTTAAATATGTTCTAAAAAATTTGGGGTTTTTTTTCCGTCAAGAGGTGAGGTGATGTAATAAATTAAGTATTTATTTTTTATATTCAAATAAATTTTAAATATATTTTATTTTTAATTTTTTTTTTAAAAACATAATTTATTTTCTTTATCTTTTGAATGTTATTATATAACATTTATATTTTGGTTATAATATGAGTTTTTATGGTTGTTTTTTTTCTTGGTCATTTTATAATTTTTCGATAATTTTTAAAATTTATTTAAAAAATAATTTATTTTTTATTATTTATTGATGATAATGTGGTTATGATATGATTTTTTTATAGTTATATTTTTATAGTTAATTTAGAGTTGCTAAATACAATTTTAATAGTTATAAAAACGAGATGATTTAATTACTAAATTATTAATTTATAAGAAAGAAAATTATGAAGACACAACGAATTATTTCATTATGTTTATTACACTAAATAATAAAAGTACCATGATCATTATGAATAAGATACAATAAATAAAATGACACACATTAAATTGCATTTTATTTTAAATCATTTTAATTTTATTTTTTCTTAACATTTTTATAATATTAAATTCTAATACTCTTTAATATTAAATAATAAATTTATGGACCCTTTTATTATATCTACATACAATATTGAACCCTTCTAAAATTTTGCTACCAATATGTAAACCTTCTTACTATCCAAGCCTTTTGGAATTATATTAATTCAATTCAGTTTGAAGCTCTTTAAATTTACTCTAACTTGAAAACTTAAAATATAAATTAAATATCCATAAAACCTTTTGAAAGTAATTTTTTTAATCACAAGTGTCATGCCTTTGAGGACCAAATTATCCAAGATAGCCGGAAATGTTTTGTGTGATATTTTTGTATTCAAGAGAATCCATCATACAATTAAAAATAATAAACCTTTAATAATTTAAAAAAAAAAATCCATTTGTGCCATCATAGTGATAGAACCTTTTATTCTTTTCCGTTAAAGTATCCCTACCATTATACATCATAGTTACGAGCCTTTTCTTTTAACTTGGTATTTTCCAAAACCATCATTTATGAAGACTTCTTTTTGGTTTGGTATTTTAAAATATAATTAGTTATCTATTTAGTTGGATATAAATCTACATTTATACGTATGCTCACCTTTTTATAATTCATAGATTTCATTAATATAAAATGACAATTATTAACTTTAAAAGGATTAATGTATTTTTATTAAATGGTTGAGAACTTAATAAATACAAGTAAGTTTTATAATAATATTATTGAATTTATATTTAGTGTTTTGTTTATAAGTTATATTTCAAAAATATTAACAAGTATTTATATTCATATTTAAATGATAATAATGAAGTTAATGAGGAATTATTATTTTTTGATATTAAAAGAGGTGCAAGGATATTTCAAAACACACACATATAATTGATGTTAAAGTGATTACAAATTTTGAAATAATTTTTTTGTTTTCTAATTTCATGTATTGCATAAAAGGCATAAAATATGTGTTAAAATATTTTTAATATTATTTTCTAATCAAATCAACTTTGAATCATGTTTTTTCCACCAATGTCAACATGAAATTCTCAAAATTGATATATAAAAATGTTAATCAATGCAACAACAACACAAATAACACAAAGACTGGTTTTAAGATCCTAAAAATGAGAATGAATGTTACATCCATTAAATCTTTGAGAAATCCAAAAACACTTCAACTTAACAAACATAATCAATCAATCTATTAAATGACGTTCCAACTCCCTAAAGGACACTATGGATATGAAATTCCTATTGATGGCACCAAAAAAGGCCAAATTGTAGGATTCAGAACATAAATGTCATCAATGATGTTGTCCATATCCCCATGAAATCAAAGAAAATATAAAAAGACCCAGGGTTATTCATCACAAGATAAACCTGCAAAAAATTTACAAGATTGATGAGAAACATAGAGGCAACTTCTGAACTTACCCTACCCCATATCTCCAACTCCAAATAATTTTCTACTTAAATTTTCTTTATAGGATAACACAAAAATTCCAAATGAAATAAAAATAAGCTTTTTTTTGGCTTGTCATAAAAAATGGGAGTTCATAAACCCATCTCGTGGTTGTGAAAAATATGAATAAAAATTTGAAGCATGGAGATGATATTTAACATGGAGTTGAGATTAGGGGATACAAAAGTGGAATGTGGAGACATAGATTGGCATACAACCATTTAAAGAACCTAGTCTCAATCATTTTATTACCCAAAGACACATAAATCTCTAAAAAAATTGGTAGTGGAAAATGGGAGAGAAACATACCAATACAACAACCAATATATATCTAAATTAAATAACACCTCTAGGTTAGACATCCTATCCATTGATGAAATTAATCATTCTATATATCCTTGAAAGATATAAATGAACACTTTGAAAATAAGGGTGCAATATAAGTGGTATTATTTGTGGAGGAACGTCCATGATTAAGCATGCTTAAGGTGGAGCAGTATTGAGAGTACATCCTAGAAATACCAAATACTTCACTCATGTGAGTATTACTTAGATGAAATGATTCTAGAGCGAACCATTCATACTCATTAGAGATGGGTTCTTGTCAAAAGCTAAGAGGGATTGATTATGGGATAAACTGGCTCTTAACCTTAACAAAAATTTGTTAGAGATAACAACACTTCTATGAAAAAGACAAGAGATTATGTTTCCATCCAATATGTGGATTAAAGAAGGATTAGTTAAGGGATCTGTTAAGGAAATTATTCATATTATCTACAATTTAGTTTTAAAACCACCTGACTTACCCATGTATGTGGTTGTTATCTTTAAAATATACATTTTCCTCCCATGAGATATTTGTAATCAAACACAATTACCAATTATTATTACTACATGAAGTAATAATTAAAAAATACCACTCAAAATGGCACGGGTGCTAACTAGACATAAAGCACATGGAATGACTCTCAATAAGGAAATAATTAATATTGGAAACATTGATCATCAAGGCTTGACCTTCATTGCAGTATCAAGAGTATGCTCATTGTATGATATGTATATCTCCCTTACAATTACTATTGAGTATTATACAAGAATTAAAGGTAGTAAATATGTAAAATCAAGTAAAGAAGAGGAAGCAAGAATCAGTGAAAAACATCTTATGTTACATTTACAACCAATGTAAAATTTCACCATAATTCCAATAAGAAAATTTCACACTTTGTATCATTCATTCACATTAGAACAGAAATTTATATTTGTTTGCATTAAACAATATTAGTATATCAAATTATAAAAGTCACATTTATCTCGACATAATTTGTATCTTTGAAGCAATTATTATTTACACACACACACGCACACACACACACACGCATGCACGCACGCTCGCACGCACGCACACACACATGTGCACACACACACACACACACACACACACACACACACACACACACACACACACACACACACACACACACACACACACACACACACACACACACACACACACACACACACATACACACACACACACACACACACACACACTTATGATTTAGTTGTATCTCATTCATTTTATTTAAATAATTATATTCTTCTTCTTCTTCTTCTTAAGATAAAGGAGGATGGGGCTTAGAATTTCAAACCCATCTAGCCTATGAAGTGAAAATTTGCATATGATTTGATATATTTATTTTTTATAATCTTATGATATATACAAATTTGTAAAATATCATTTATATTCAATATTATATATCATTCTTATTAACTATTTAAAATTTGTCACTAATAGTAGGAAACTTTGGTTTTTTTGTTGTTTCAATTCAAGATGTTAAACAAAACTATCACTCTCATGGTTATTTCCTTCATGGTCTCAAATTTTCTTGAGAGACCCATAAATTTATGGTGCATCATCCTCTACTATCCCTTCCAATATCTAAACAACTTGAGTAATGATTGGTCTAACATTCTCATCTTATTTAATGCATACCACAGTTACAATAGTAGCTCTTCTCACCTCTTTGACATCTACACCTTTTGATGTTCTTTCATCTACAATAGCCATTAAATTTCCCCTATAAATTTGAGTTTCTACCAAAGGAGGGAAATAATTCATGTGCATTTAGGTCTAGGTTTCTTTGAATATATATTATCTCCAGTAGAATCATGATGAAACTATATACATCTCTTTTAGGAATGATTTGAAGGACAGAGAGCCATTCTAGGGCCAAATATCCTTGAATTATTATGATTGTCATCGCACATAATTGAAATCTTATCCCACTATCTTGGCCAAATCAAAATCAACCACATTTGGATAGAAGTACCTATCCAAGAGAATGTTTTTAGGCTTAATATCCCAGTGAATAGTGGAATATATGAATTATTCATGGAGATAAACTAATCCTCAAGCAATGGCCATTGCAGTGTTAAATATTGCTTCTAGTACAACACCACCTATTATTCAAACTTATAGACTAAGGAAGAATTTAGAGAGCCATTTGGTAGGTACTCATAAACTAGTAACCTTCGAGATCCATTTGTGTAAAATTCCCTAAGCTGAACCAAATTAAAATGGTGTACATTTTTGATGGTGTTTATTTCTACATGGAATTATTTTTCTACTCATTGTGAACCCTCTAATTTTTTAACAGCCATAAGTGTATTACCTAGTCAAGCTACTTTTTACATTGAACCAAATGCTCCCTTCCCTAACTTATGCTTGAAGTTTTTGGTTACAATTTGAATTCTATGTAAATGAATGTTTTGAGAAAATTTGGCACATCATCATCTGCATGATTGTTAAGGCCTCTTTGGCATGTCTGCCTTATAAAAAAAGTTAATAATAGAGCGAAAACAACAAGTAGAATAACTCACCTTAGATGATGGCTCTACCAAATCAGATATAACCAAATTAATGAACAACATTGGCCCTTTAGATGAATCATGTTGATAACTGATGCTAGATCATCCACATCTATAAAGATGTATATCATGCAAGGATTACTATTGTTTCCCCATGCTACATGTGCCTTCTTTTCTATGCACAATTTATATAGTTAGAATTAATTATAGTTTGAATTCTTTAGTTTAAGTTTTAAGTGATAATTGTTGTTTGCTTTTTGTTTTTATGGAGATGTCAAATTTCTAGCACAACAAATAATGCATGAGGAATGCATGTTTAGTTTTTAAGGTTTTTAAACTATTTTTAGACACAAAAATCTATTATTTAATGTATTTATTTTTTATATAATCATGAAAAAAAGAAATAGTTTCATAGTCTGCAAAAATACAAACTATGTATGTTGTTCTCTCTCTCTTTCTGAGTTAATTATTTTTATTCTTTCTACTATTATGATTATTTGAGTTCAATCAGCTGGTATCAGAGTAGGTATTTTCTTTTGGGTTAAAGATTTAGTGGTTGGAATTTTTCCAAATGTTTATCATGTAAATTAGAACTCCTTTCCCATTCTATAATTTTATGAAAATGAGTATGATTATTGGTGCATCAAAATGATGACATTTTTGATAGAAAAAGATTTATGAGAGATTGTTGAATCAGGTTATGTAGAGATAGTTGATTGGAATGCCCTCACAAAAAATGATAAATTAGCTAAGAAGGAGGCTAAGATGAAGTTTTCTCAATCCTTATTTCATATTCAAATAGTTCTAGATAAGAGCCTATTTCCAATAATTGTAGGAGCAAAGATGACTGAGGATGCTTGGAAGACTCTAAAAGAAGATTACCAAGGTAGTGATCGAATCAAAGTTGTCAAGTTACAAACATTAAAGAGAGAATTCAAGAATTTAAAGATGCAAAAAGTTGAAAGTGTGAGTACCTATTGTGTCAGAGTAAAAGATATGGTCAATAATATGGCTACACTTGGTAAAATTGTAAACAATGAGGTTATGATCAAAAAGGTGTTGAGGACTCTCACACCAAGGTGTAACCATGTTTCCATAATCATAGAAGAAATAAATAATTTGTCTACCATTAAATTTGATCACCTAGTTGGATCTTTGATATCTCATGAAGAAAGATTGAGAGATTCATTTGGAGACAGTCATGAGAAATCCTTTTCCTGTAATGTACAAATCACAAAGAATGAAGATTCAAACAATAGCACCAAAATAAATCAAGGAAAAGGTAGAGGTCAAAATCAAAATCAAAATCATTCAAGAGGAAATAGAGGTAGAGGTGGTTCACAAGGAAGAGGTGGTTCCAAAGGAAAAGGTAGAGGGCAATTTTGATAAAGGAAATGTCCAATGTTACCATTGTAATAGGTATGGATTTTACATTAAAAGAAGGAAAAAGTGTTCATTATGCTCAAGAAGGTGATGAGAACCCTCTAGATCATTTATTTTTATCCTATGCCAAAGCTAAAAATAATAGTAAATATGTTTGGTATTTAGATTATGGATGTTATAACCATATGTCAGGGAATGAGAAGTTGTTTTCAATAATGGATAAAAGTTTCAAATCCAAGATCTAGCTTGGTGATGATGAATCATTGGAGGTTGCTACAAAATGAGTTATGGAAGTCCATATGAAATAAGGTATAAAGAGTGCTAAAGACAATTATTACACTCCACAACTAAAGAATTATTTGTTGAGTGTTGGACAATTGTGTGAGAAGAATTATAAAGTTATATTTGAAAATTAGTAATGTATAATTTATGATAAGAATTAGGGCAATAGAGTGGTTACAATTATGCGTATGAAAAAGAATAAGATATTCCCATTGAAGTTTGGTGACCATAACAACAAACTTGCACATATGGCATATGAGGATACAAGTTAGTTGTGGCATCTCATGTATAGGAATTTAAATTTTCATAGTTTGAAGATTCTAACATCAAATGCATTAGTTACCAGTTTGCCTAAGGTTGAAGAGCACAAGGAAATTTGTGAAAGTTGTGCTAAAGGAAAGCATACAAGGGAGAAATTTTAAAATGAAAATGCATGGAGGGCCCGTCATCCACTTTAACTTGTTCACTCATATATTTGTGGTCCTATGCAAATAAATAGTTTGGGTAAGTCATCATATTTTATCAATTTTATTGATGATTACACATGAAAGTGTTGGGTTTATTTTTTGAAGACCAAGGGTGAAGCCCTTGATACATTCAAGAGGTTTAAAATCCTTATGGGAAATGAAAAAGGGTGCAAAATCAAATGCTTAAGGACTGATCATCAAGGAAAATTTTGTTCAAAAGCCTTTTAAGGTTATTTTGATATGTATGGCATTAGAAGGCAACTCACCACTATCTATACACCTCAAGAAAATGGTGTAGATGAAAGGAAGAATAGTACAGTGGTGGGGATGGCACATAGTATGCTAAAAATAAAGAGATCAAGTGATTCATTTTAGGGAGATGCAATTATTACAACAATATATATTCTCAATTAGATTCCCACTAGTGCACTTGACATGATGACTCTGTATGACTCCTGGTATGAGAAAAATCCTAATGTTAATCATTTAAAAGTTTCTGGTTGCTTAGCCTATGTTCATGTTCCTAACCAAAAGAGACAAAAGTTAGATCCCAAAAGTGCGTCATGTATTTTTTTTGGATATAGTGAGGAAATTAAGGCTTACAAGTTCTATAATCCTCTCATTAATAGGATTATTATGTCAAGAGATGTTATTTTTGATGAAGGGGGAGTTTATGGTCATCAAAAAGGCCATATGGAGAAGTCAAAATCTATTTTAAATGATGTTATTATAGATGATATTGATCATGAGAAACCCACTAATATTTTTGTTTCAAGTGTTACAAATACACCAAATATACCCTCATCTAGTTGTTCAATTCCAAGTGTAAGTCCAAATTCAAGTCCTAGTTCTACAAGGAGGGTAAGAAGATTTAGTGACATCTATCAAAGGAGTACAAATCAAGCAAATGAATAAAATCCAAGAGGTGAGATAGTGAACTTAAATTTACTTGCCAAGGCTGATTTTGAACCATCATGTTTTGAAGATGCATGTACTAATGAGGTTTGAATGCAAGTAATACAAGAAGAGATCAATTATATTCACAAGAATGACACTTGGGAGCTTACAAAGCTTCTACATGATAAGAAGAAGATTCATACCAAATGGGTCTACAAGACTAAGTATAACAGTGATGGAAGTGTTAAAAGGTATAAGGCAAGATTTATTGCTAAAGGATTCACACAGAAGTATGGCATTAATTATGAATTTTTTTTTCACCAATAGCAAGACAAGAGACCATTAGAATGTTGATTTCATTCGCAGCTCAAAATAATTGGAGTATCCATCATATGGACATGAAAAGTGCTTTCTTGAATGGGTACTTAAAAGAGGATGTATATGTGGAGCATCCACAAGGTTTTGAAGTGCAAGGAAAATAAAATCCTGTCTATAAGTTTAAGAACACTTTTTATGGCCTCAATCAAGCACCAAGAGCGTGATATGCTAGGATTGATGGATATTTTCAGGAGAATGACTTTCAAAGAAGAGTGAACCTACCCTTTACTACAAACAAAAAGGTAATGATATTCTTATTGTAAGTGTGTATGTTGATGACTTTTTATATATGGGTAGTAGTTCTGAGATGAAGGATGAATTCAAAGTTGATATGATGAATGAATTTGAGATGAAAGATTTAGATCTTATGAAATATTTTCTAGGAATGGAGGTTTATCAAAGTGAGAATGAAATTTTCATTTATCAAACAAAGTATTTCAAAGATATGTTGAATAAATTTGATATGGTTGACTGTAAACCAATCTCCACTCCAGTTGCTCATGGAGTTGTGTTGTGTAGAGATGATGGTTCTAAAATAGCTGATGAGATAACTTATAAGAGAATTGTTGGAAGCATGATGTTTCTAACTCATAGAAGACTTGATATTACTTATTCAATTTCATTTGTTTCAAGGTACATGATAGAGCCATCTGAAATACATATGAAGGCAACCAAGAGAATTTTGAGGTATGTGAGAGGTACTCTAGATTTTGGTATTCATTAATACACTTCTAAAAGGTTCAATCTTGTTGGTTTTAGTGATTCTGACTGGGGAGGTAGTTTGGATGACAGAAATTCTACATCTGGTAATTGCTTTTCTTTTAGTTCTAGTATGATTACTTGGAGCATAAGAAAACAAAGTATAGTTTCCCTTTATTCTACAAAAGCAGAGTATGTTGCAGTCACCTCAATAGGTACACAAGAATTATGGTTTAGAAAACCTCTTGAAGAAATTGGAGAGATATAAATCTAGTCCATAGTGATTTTTTGTTATAACATTAGTCCCATCAAATTGGCCAAGAATACAGTCCATCATAGTAGGATAAAACATTTTGATTTAAAGCATCATTTAATCCAAGATTTAGTGTAGAAGAGAGTAGAATTGAAATACATCAACACTAAACAATAATTAGCAGATATATTCACTAAGGTAGTTGCAAAGTATCAATTTTTGATACTTAGGGATTAGATTGTGAGCCTCTTAACATCAAGGGGGAGTATGTTGATAATTGATGTTAGATCATCCACATTTGTAGAGATGTATATCATGCAAGGATTACTATTGTTTCCCCATGTTGTATGTGCCTTCTCTTCCATGCATAATTTAGATAGTTAGATTTAATTATAGTTTGCTTTTTTTTATTTTAAGTTTTAGTTGATAATTATAGTTTGCTTTTTGTTTTTATAGAGCTGCCAACTTTCTAGCAGAACAAATAATGCATGAGGAATGCATGTGTAGTTTTTTAGGTTTTCAAACTCTTTTTAGACATAGCAATATATACTTTAATTTAATTCTTTTTATATAATCATGAATAAAAATAAATAGTTTCATAGTCTACAAAAATACAAAACTATGTATGTTGTACTCTCTCTTTTCTGAGTTGATTGTTTTTATTCTTTTTTATATTATGATTATTTGAATTCCATCAGCTGGTTAAGGGGATAGGGCTATTTTAGAATCTATAAATAATGTATGTTTAATAGTTCTCCAAACCATAATTACTAAATGAGGGGAGTAGATTTAATGATTACAAAGGTAGAGCTGGAGTAATTATTGAAACATGCAACCCAACATCTTTACTTTATACTTTGGCATATGAAAGGGATTATTAGTCAAGCAAGGATTTATCAGACTGGCATATGAAAGGGATTATTAGTCAAGCAAGGATTTATCAGACACTTCTATAAAATATTTGATGGTGATATTTATAATAGAGCATTACAATGGGATACACCTAACATAACTACTAGACCACCACTCTTAGGATTCCCAAGTGTTATTATCTTTGGGCCTAAATCCCTTAAGACAGCTACAAAATTGTATATTATTATTTTTGCATGCTCCATACTTCCTACAAATAACATACACATGACATTGATCTTAGTATTCTAACCAAACAAGGCTCCATCTACTGTTACTAATATAAACAAAATGTCTTAGTTTACCATTCTTGGGCAAAATGTTAGAATAAACAATAATTCAAATGTCCCATTCAAATCTCATCACCAATAATTAGGTGACCTATGCCAAAAGCATTTTATCTTCACATGCACCACTGTATCCATTGGCATTCCATCACTTCATTTCCCACTCCACCACCAACTTCACTTCAGTTGAAAGTTTTTCCACCTAACACCAAAAGTGTTCTTTATTTTTATTTGTCTCCACTCAGACTATCTTCATAGCTATGTAATAGTTCTCTATATTCTTCCAAGTCTTTTATTTAAGGAGATCAATTTTAATATGTTACACTAAGCATTTATGAAGTATTTGAATGCTACAACATTCTTTATTTGTCTTTATCCTCCTTTTATATAGTGAGGCACATGTAATGTAATGTATTTAGCAAGTTAATCAAGAAAGGAAATACAAGGATTTTGATATTATTTATTTTGAATTTTGTAGCATTCTAGCTAAGTTGCATTTGATTCTAGTTGCCTTTGCTCATAATTGATTTAGTTTTTGAATGTTGTAGCATTTTATATGTCTAAGATTTTATAGATTTATTTTATAGCATTATTTTTGGTTAAGCCTCAATCTAGATAATAGTTGTTCTTACTTGGATTTTTAGTGTATTGCATCTACCTTATTTTTCCAACAACTGGTATTAGAGCTAAGTTCTTTTGGTCTGTTAATATATGGTAGCCATCAGTAGCCCGTGGTCACATCCCCTAGTGTTTGATGGCAATAACCATGATGTATGGTGCATCAAGATGAATACTATTTTTTGCTCTCAAGAGTTATGGGAGCTTGTTGAAGGTGGATATACAGAGGTATCAAAATTAACAACATTTAATTCTCTCACTTAGGCACAAAGAATTTTTTTGAAGGAGAATAGAAAGAAAGATGCCAAAACTTTAAGTTATATTTAGCTAGTATTAAGTGAGTCAATATTTTTAAGGATAGCAGCAACTACTCGTTCCAAGCAATCATGGGACATTTTTAAAAATTCATATCAAGGTAGTGACAAGGTGAATGTAGTAAAGTTATAGTTATTGAGATGGAATTTTGAGATCTTGTAGATGAGAGAAAGTGATTCTATCAATGACTTATTTACAAGGATAACGAGCATTGTTAATCAAAGAAAGACAAATGGAGATACAATATAGGAATATAGGATTATAGAGAAGGTGTTGAGGAGACTTCCAATTAGATTTTATCCTATAGTTGTTGTAACAGAGTAGTCCAAGGACTTAAGATAAATAATAGTTGATAAGTTGATGGGTTAATTGTAAACCCATGAACAATGGCTGAATAGATTAACCATCTCTTCTCATGAACAAGCCTTCAAGTTAAATGTGAATGTGAGAGGAAATGGGAGAGGAGCACATAACAAAGGTAGAGGTACAACTCACAACAAATAAGAAGGTAAAAGACATAATCATCAAGAATCACATGCAAGAGGAAGGATCAATAACACTTCAAGAGGCAATTATACACAAAGGTATGATATGTCAAGTGTGAAATTTTATTATTACAAGAGGTATGGAAACTATGATAGTAAATTTAGAAGTAAACAGTATGATTTGAATAGGCAAAGTTCCTATTTCTCTAATTTAAAAGAGGATGGAAATGATAGGAATGAAATTGGTGAAATTTGTTTCATAACATGCAATGTAGTTGATCAAATTAATAAAAAAATATGGTATTTAGATAGTTCTTTTAAAAACTATATGAGTGGGAAAAAGATATGTTCAATAATATAGATGAATCAATTAAATCAAAAGTAAAGCTAGAAAATAATGACAAGGTCTTTGCCATGGGCAAAGGGAGTAATTTTATTTGTACTAAGCAAGGTGATAAGAGGTAGATTTAAGATTTTTATTATGTGTCAAGGTTG
Source organism: Torreya grandis (assembly GCA_037957365.1). NCBI lineage: Eukaryota > Viridiplantae > Streptophyta > Pinopsida > Cupressales > Taxaceae > Torreya > Torreya grandis. Next base: position 180,583 of record JARHVA010009813.1, read on the forward strand.
AAGCACAACTTGATCAACATTGGCTAGCTAGTCCAAAAGGGGTATACGGTAAGATTTAAAAATGGTGAATGTATCTTTTATGATAGGATTGGTTGTAATAAGTAGATTACAATAGTCAAGATGACAACCAATAGGATGTTCCCTCTAAGGATGGAAATTGAGATCACAACAACATTCAAAATAATTATGGATGATCAATCCACTCTTTGACACCTCAAGTATGAGCATTTGAGTTTTAGTAGTTTGAATTTACTTTATAAGAATAAAATGGTAAGAGGGTTGCCCCTAATAGAACAAAAAAATATAGTATATGAAGGATGCATTTTAGGGAAGCAACATAGAAGTTATCTTCCCTCAGGGAAGTCATGGAGAACAAGAGATCCTCTTGATATAATTCATTAAGATTTATGTGGTCCTATGAAGACTCCTTCTTTATCTAAGAATGAGTATTTCATTACTTTCATAGATGACATAAAAAAACATGGGTTTAATTCTTTAAGAATAAATTATTAGAGGAATGAATTAGAATTTCTTATTGATTAAAAAACCAAATGATTAAAAACTTATATACAAGACCAATTTACCTAAAAAATGATAACTGACCTCCATAAAAAGGGGACACATCATTATCTGAAGGACAATTCTAGAAAATAGAAGAGTATCAAGAAAATAATGTAATACATCTAGACTAAGTTACACTATCATTACCCCCTTAATACATTATTTTTTCAAATGTACTCCTAAAATTGTTCAAATTTCACCTTTCTAAGGGATTTGGTGAGTATATCTTCTATTTGTGTGTCTGTCAGGTAGTACTAGAGTTGGATGTGGTGGTTTAAAACTTGTTCTTATATGTAGTGACATTCAATCTTTATGTGTTTCATCCTTCCATGATAAACATGATTCTTTACAAGATTTAACACACCTTGGTTGTCATAATGAATGATGGATGGCTTCTTTTCATTATAACCCATATAAGCTAGTATGCAATGTAACCATATCACCTCGCACACAACTTCATGTGTGATGTAATACTCTACTTTAGTAGATGAAAGAGAAATGATAGTTTCCATCTTACTAATCCATGAGATTGGTCTAGATAAAAGATGTAATATGTATCTTGACATTGACTTTTTATCATCAATAGATCTGTCGTATTCAGAGTTGGTGTATCACTATAAGAACTGACTATTCTTCTTGTATTCTAGACCATACTCAAGTGTACCTTAGACATATCTCAAAACATGATTTTCTACAACCCAATGACATTTGTTTTGTTCCTACATAAATTTGGAGAGATAGCTCACAACAAAACATATATCTAGTCTAGTGTAGGTCAAGTAGATGAGACTCCCAATGAGCTATCTATAGAGAGTTACATCCACTTGAGGTGAATCCTAGAATCGAGAGAGTTGTAAACCTTTGTCCATCGGTGTTGAAAGTGGCTTACAATATGAAACTATATAATTTTCTAGGAGTGTCTTAGCATAATTTATTTGAGATATAAAAATGCGATTCAGTAACTACTATATCTCCTAGCTAAGACAGTAATGTAGTAGCCCCAAATTAGTCATGTTAAAGGATATTTTGAGGTCATTCTTCACAATATCAACCTAATATTTTGAACTCCCAGTGATCATAAGATCATCCAAATATATAATAAGAATGACAATGTCTATTCCTACATTCTTTATGTATAAGTTAGCATATGAGGGGCTACAAGTAAAACCATGCTGCAAAAGGTGATAATGTATTTTGGTGTACCATGCCCTAGGATATTGTTTTAGTCCATAAAGTGAGTTGATGAGATGAAATACCTTTTTAGGATGTTTTTCATCAAGAAATCCTTCTGGTTGGGTCATGTATACATATTCATTTAGATCACCATTAAGAAATACACTTTTGACATCCATCTACTAAAGTCACCATCCATTCTATGCTGTTAGTGCACAAATAACTCTGATGGTCTTGATCTTCACAGTAGGTGCAAAGGTATAATCATAGTCAATGCCCTCTTTCTGAGCATATCCCTTTACTACAAGATATGATTTATATTTGTCGATGGATCCATCTACCTTATATTTTATTTTAAAAACCCATTTGCAGCCTATGGGTTTCTTTCCTATAGGTAGATCAGTTAGTTCCCAAGTCTGATTCTTCCTGACTGAGTCATACTCAACATCAATTGCTTTCTTCCATTGTGGTTGATTTAAAGATTCATAAATATTATCAGGTTTCTATAAAAAATTATACTCATGAGTGAAAAATTTACCTCATGTCTTGTCTAACTCCTTGCTCTGACTCTAGATGAAATATGGTAGTTTCTTTTAGTGCCTAGTACTCTCTTCAGATGAGAACTCTGTCGCTATTGTGAAGAATTTCTTTGCTGATTTTAAGAACTACCTGGTGGATGTTCTAGTTCTCCAAGATCAATATATAGCTCCCCTTACAACTCTTCTTCCTGTTGAAAAGTATTCTCATCATCTGACTCAAGAAGTAATCGGTGAAAGGTGGTTGGTATTAATTCACCATTCTACATCATTAAGTCAAAAGATGACTCATCAAAAACCACATCTTTGCCTTTGTATATTTTCCTTGATTCAGGATCTTTGAGATGATATGCCTTTGAGGTAGTGCTATAGCCCAATAGGATGCATGGGAGTGTTTTGGACTCAAGTTTCTTCCTCTTTTGAGATAGTAAATTCATATATGATGTGAAACCAAATACTTGTAAATGAGAAATAGAAGGCTTTTTACCACTCCATACCTCTTCAAATGATTTATCCTTTAAAATTTTTATTGGTGCCCTATTAAGAAGATACATAGCTATCTAGATTGCTTCTACCCATTAGCATTTCTCTAGCTTTATATTTGATAGCATGTAATGAGCCATTTCCATCATGATACGATTGTGGTGTTCAAATATACCATTCTGCTGAGGCGTGTAGGGAGCAATCAAATTTTGTTTAATTCCTTATTGGTTAAATAATGTCAATAATTTATTTTACTTGAATTCCCCCCCTTGATTTGAGCAGAGGTGAAGTAGAGGTTACGAAGTCTCCTTCACAACCTATTGATAGAAGACCTAGAAATGATGGAGGGACTCACTCTTCATTTTTAGGAATAATACCCATATCTTTTAGAAGTAGTCATCCATAAACAATTAGAAGTACTTGTATCTAGAGAATGAAGTAGGTAATGGGCCATTTAGATCAGTATGAACAACCTCCAAATGCTTCTTGGCATGAAAAAATCTATCTTTGAATGGATCCTTGTGTTTTTTATCTACAAGGCATCCAGGGTAGATAGGCAAGGAATTGGACAAATTTGGAAGTCCATGTACCATCCTATTAGAATTTAGCTAGTATAAATATCCAAATGATAAATGACCATAACAATAGTGCCAGAGGGTAATGGATTCTACCATTGAGGTAGATAAATCTATTGTATAATATGAAACTACATCTAAAGCAAACAACTTATCTTTCAAAAATTATTTTGCAAGAACTTTACCTTTTTGTGAAATTAGGCAGATTGTGATGGCATTTTCAATAAGAAATTCCACCTTCACTTGATGATTTAAGAGATGAGTGACTGATAAGAGATTGGATGTCAATCTAGGAACATATAATACCCTTGTAAGTGTAGATTTTTATGTTCTAAAGGGAATGGTAACTTGACTTATTCTTTTTATGACATACTCCTTATTGTTAGCGATCCTATCCTGATCTCCAATGGGTTGGTTTGTCAGTGAATCAAATAGGTTCTTGTCACCTATCATGTGCTTAGTGGCACATGAGTTAATCAACCAGATATTCCTTGTGGCCTATAAGGTCTGGGATACTATTAATACATTCTTGTCTTCATCAATTGTCACGTCATCTGATTCATCATCTTGTTGGGCAGTGAGATGTCCCTTCTACTTCCATTGTCATAGATTTCTTTTTGATTTCTAGATATCATCATGCCCTGATGTGCTTGGATTACAAGTATATCCTTTCATTCAACTATTGTACCACCAATTATCTATGTTATGAGTGTTGGTGTGGTATATGTGACACTAGCTCTTTGACTTCTGTGATTGATGATGAGAAAATTATTGTTATTACTATTCTTATGATTACTTTTTTGGATGTCCCTTGCATGATTTATGACCCTGTTACTTCTTCATTTTAAGAGCTTTATCTTGAGATTCATCTTGTGCTAAATTGATGGTTTCCTGCTACAAAAAATATGTTCACGAGCTTTTCAAATGACACTTTCTATTTAGAGACATTTGGTGTCATGATGAACAATTTAAATTGGGAAGGGAGTGCTTGCAAGGTGATCAGTATCAATATTTGGCCATCTACCATTTCATTGAGAGCTAATAACTCTATTCATAGCTCAGCTACTCAATGTAAGAATTCCTCAACTATTTCATCAGAATCCATAGTGAGTGTATGAAGTTATGACTATAGATGAAGGATCTTCATCTAATTTTTCACCTCATATAATATTACTAATTTGTCCCATGCTATCTTTGCATTGTTAGTGTCCCTAATATGTACTTGCACATTATTGGTGATGCTTATTATAATAAACATTATGGACTTAGCATTAGATTGTTCATACTTTATGAGTGCATCAGGTTCAATGGGAACTCATGTGGTCCCTGTCATGATGCCCCATAGTCCTTTGAATTGAAAGATCGTATGCATTTTTGTTTTCCATGTAGCATAATTTGGCCCTTTTAGAAGTTGGGCATCTAAGAGAAGTAATTTTGGAGTAAACATATTTAATTTTTACTTTACTTAAGCAAAATAGTATTTAAAACTATGTGTACCTTATTTTTCTCCAATCTTTTTTGAATCTCTACAAACACATCCTTATCGGTCTTCTTCATGTTATGACCAAATAATTTTTCACTCTTCTCTACTATTTCTTAACAGTAGCACTTCAATAATAATTTCTCCCTTGAATGCTCAACGATCTATTCTCTATTGTGTTTCAGCTTGGTTAGCTCTTCTTTTGCCACAAAATCCATAGGCTCAAATTTTCTCTCCTAGCAATGGCTCTAGTCAAACACCATGGGTGATCTGCCACATCCCATTCATAACTTGGGCTCTTTTTACTATATCATTTCACCTCAAGCTTCTATAGGTTTCACTCAGATTTGCATTTCTTTTATTTATTTATTTATTTATTTAAAACTCTAATTTATAGTGATTTCAACACTCAATTATGTCAAATTATTCCAATATTCATCCGCTGCTATCTATAAATAGCAAACAGAGAATTTGAAAGATTTCCTCAGATCATCTATACAGATCACTACTCTTTTTTCTCAGTGATTTACACACTTTAGGATTTCTCTAATGCTATGTGGTGATTTGATGTATGACTAACTATGGTTTCTCCTTATGTTTTGCCTAGTAGGTTGGATTTTGGCACTTCAACTTGATGCTTACTCATTGGTGCTACCCTGAATTCTAGTAGCGCACAAACTTTAGCAATTTCTTTCAAACATCCACAATTTGAAACTTGGAGTGGTTGGTGCTCCCAATCTTCCATTGTGAACTGGCTAATCTTCCTTGTCATTACTGTAATACCATAGATTGTTGGAGGAATGAATCAGAATTTCTTATTGATTAAAAAAATAAATGATTACAAACTTATATACAAGACCAATTTACCTAAAAAATGATAACTAACCTCCATAAATAGAGGATACATCATTATTTAGATGATGATTATAGAAAATAGAATATTCTTGAGAAAATAGTGTAATACATCTAGACTATGCTACACTATCATAAATTAGAGGCATTTGAAATCTTGAAGTAATTCAAGGCTATGGTTGAGAAGTAGAGTGGCCATTACATAAATATTATGAGAACAAATAGAGGAGAATATATTTCAAATCAATTTTTAAAATTTTACAAAGATATTGGGATCAAGAAGTAGTTTACAACAAGATATACACTACAAAAAAATGGTGTAGTTGAGAGGAAAAACTGAGCCATCTATGAGATGAAAAGAAGTATGCTAAAGGCCAAAGGTTTGTCCAATGAGTTTTGGGCTGAATTTATATAAAAAATGATATGTTTGCTCAACGTATGTCCTACTAAGTGTGTTAGGAATATGATCCCTCAACAAGCATGGAGTAGTTGGAAACCATGATTTGAACACCTTAAGGTGTTTGGATGTGTGGCATATGCACATATTCCTAAGAAAATAAGATCAAAGTGGGATGACAAAGTAGAGAAGTATATATTTATTCAGTATAGTGAGAAATCAAAGGACTACCATTTGTATAATTTAGTCACCAAGGACCTTATAATCAGTCAAGATGTTTAATTCATTAAAGATCCAGTGTGTGAAGATAAACAAAAAGAGAAACAAGTGCATACAAGGGCTTGTGGACTCTTTCTTGAAAACGAATCAGCAAGTGATACAACCACTCATACACCGAGTTAGAGTTAGGGTAAATTTTAGTGGAGAATATTTGTTAATTCATGAATATTCTATTTTGGTGAATTTGAATTTGGTGATTTTTTAGGGTGCATCATATGACCCTTTTGCCTAAAATTTTAGGATATCATTTTTTAGGGGTCAAATTGCCAATGATCTATAATAATTATGGGGTTATCCATGTAATTCACCATATATATATATGTATATATACATATATATATATATATGTATATATACATGTATATATATATGTATATATACATATATATATATGTATATATACATATATATATACATATATATATATATATATGTATATATACATATATATATGTGTGTGTATATATATATATATATACATATATATATATATATATACATACATATACATACATACATACATACATACATACATACATACATATATATATATATATATATATATATATATATATAGGTCAAAAACTTACCACTGAAGTATATTTATTTACTAGATTATGAAGATCTTGAGATTTAAGGCCACACTCTACCACTCAATTGCTTTCAACAACCTGACCTCTACTAGAATTATGTCATGTGATACAAATTAGACATCCGATGGCACTATGTTACATGTTAAAAACTAGGTACCTGATTACAATATGCCATACAATGGAAACCTAATACCCAGTGGTAATCTACCACATGATGACAACCTACCTGTGATGGAAATGCACTATGTGATGGTAACCTACCACTTGATAGTGATGTGTCATGTGATGGCAATTAGTCACTCGATAGCCATGTGTTGCATGATGATAATGTGTCTTTTGATAGCAATGTGTCACATGAATGCAAATTGATGCCCTGTAGCACTATGTTGCATGATGATATCTTTTCACCTGACAACACTATGCTACACCATTGTAGCTTGATGCTTGACAGTGGATGGGAAGCTGACAACAATAAACCATCTGACAAAAAAACTCTAGCATCATGAGGTAATATCAAGGGTAAAACACAATAAAAAATACCAAAAAAATATTACATCATGTCTTATTTTATAAATATAGGAAAGAGGATTGTGAAAACAATAGGCACTTCAAATATATGCAATTTTAAATCTTTTAAAAAAATACTAGTTAATTTTTTTCACTATAGAATAATTGTAAAACCATTTTAATGCAAAAATTGACGTGAATATTGACACTATTTCATTAGAAATAGCTAATCTCAATAACTTCTCACCACCTTAAGATTTTATTGATGAAATGCCACCCTTAGAAGACAAACCTCTGGACACTTAACTAGAACACACTCCTCTGGGCACTTCACAAGAGAAATGTAGTTTTTTTAGACACTAAATTTTGTTAAAAATTCTACTCAAAAAAGTTGATGGAGGAAGATAAGTACATGGATAATAGGAAGGTCTTTTCAATTTGACTGGGTTACAAAATATCTATTTATGGAACCTATAGAACCAAAAAATGGTAATGAGCCTCTAACAGAATGCAAATATACAATTTGTAGTTAGAAATTTGGAAAAAAACATAGAATACAAATTAAATTAGAAATAATTGAGAAACATTGTGGGAAAAAATAGATATCCATGCAGCATCCAAACTGACAGATAAAAAGAAAACATAGATGGAAAAATGGAAAAGAATGCATGCATGTAAGATATGCATGTAAATATGAAACTGATCATAAATGATAAAAAAACATCTTGTTGAGAAAGGGGGAACCATCAAAGTGTAATTTGGAAAAGTTATACAATCCAATCTTAGGGAAAAATATGTATATTTATCTACTATTTTCCACATTTAAAAAAAGGGAAGACCCATTTTTGATTATATAGATTACAAAATTTTATTTCAACATAATGGGTTTCTAGATATTCCACAGTCACATTAGTTAGATAATAGTATTTGAGAAATAAAAAAATGTCTAGCCATTATTGAGAAGGAAGATTTAAAAGAAAGTGTTAAGAGATCATTGTTTATCTCTCTATCTATTGATGGGGTCACTATATTTAATAACATAGAATGGGTTTGCATGTATGTGTATACCTTTGAAAACTATTCAAGGCAATCTCATCTTTTAGATGTCCATAAAATGGTAGAAAATTATAATGTAAAAAACCTTCATAAATTTGTTGTATCCAATTTAAGAGAGAGATATAAGATAGATGATTATGCCATAGCTACAAAGCTAGTATGCATTGGTGCTGATGGTGCATTAATGATGTAGGGGCATATAAAGGGTCTTTGTGTTTGCCTAAAAGTAACAGTTTCTCCATTTATGATTCCAATCTATTACATGGCACATATGATGAATCTTTTCTACAAGATTTTTATCACATTAAATAATGTCATAAAATTAGAATATCTTATTCATGACTTGCATGCATTCATTTAAAGCAACCCAAAAAGATTTATGGAGTTCCAAAAATTTACAATTAGGGTGACAGATGGTAAAAAACTACTGAAATATGTGGAAACTAGATCCCAATGTACACATTTTAATTGATTTTTAGAATCTAGAGAGTTATTTGAAATTCAATATACATGATCATATTTGTGTTGTGGTAAATGTCATTGAGATCCCAATGCACACATGCTCTAGAAGACTTGAAGTTGTGGGAGCTGAGCCTAAAGATGTACCTATGACACATTTACTATATGATATTACTTTGTCTAAAATGTGAATTAAATTGAGAAAAATCTCATAAAGTTTAGCTATTGAGATCAGAGAATTTTTTCAAAGGGATGAGTTGTTAGAGGGCATGGGAGTTGTGAATCTCATTTTTCAGAACAGTGTTCACAGTCAAGAACAGATCAACACATTATTTCACAAATACATGGGTACAATTATTATGCATTCTTGTAAATTTGTAGATGTGAATGGAGTTTAGAATAATGGTATTTTAAATAAATTATTACTAATGTCTCAGTCAACATAGTTTGGGATTATAATGATGGATCAATTTCAATGTTTAAGTGACCCAACAAAAATTGGTGCCATTACTCATCCATGTAAATTTTTTTATCCAAGTAGCATATTAAAAAAATATATTAGTGAATATTTTAGATTATATGAACTTGCTCAAACAATGATTTTGGGTTCTATGAAAGATGAGTGATTTTTTAGTGCATTATCCTTCATGAAGTCAAAACTTAGAAATAGATTAGATAAAAATATAGAGACTTGCTTGGGACTATATGTTTCACGTTATTCTATGGAAAAGTTTCCATATGATAGAGTAGTAGAAACATGGAGTTATCTAGTGGAAAGAAGAGCATGACTAATACAGCTACCAATACAAAGGATGAGAATATCAAGACTGAATATAACACTGGTATGGTATATGCAAATCATACTTATGATGACCAAGTTTCTTGAAGATTGTTTTAGCTACCTAATTTTTAGTTTGATAAGTATATAAATTACTATTTTCTAAAATATTTCTTATTATTTCATATTTAAATACATTAAATTTTTTAATCTATTTCTTGGATGTTACAATCATGAAACTTATTCAATACATTGAAAATAATATTATTTTTATCCTATTAAAATTATGTGTATTTCAAATAGTACTTTATCTTTACAATGCATGCCATTCATTAAGTAACAATCATAATTATCATTAACATTGTATAGAGCATTTTATTATATCATTCATTGAATAATTATATGACTAATACAACTACCAATATAGAAGATGAGAATATCGAGACTGAATATGGCACTAGCATGGTAGATGCAAATCATACTTACAATAAGCAAGTTTCTCGAGGATTGTTTTCATTGCCTAAATTTTATTTTGATAAGTATAAAAATTACTATTTTCTAAAATATTTATTATTATTTTATCTTCAAATATATTAAATTATGTAATATATTTCCTAGATGTTACAATCATGAATCTTACTCAATACATTGGATTCAATATTTTTTTGTCTTATTAAATTTTTTAGTATTTCAAATAGTTTTTATCTTTGTAATGCATGTCATTCAAGTAGCAGTCATAATTCTCATTAACATTGTACAAAGCATTTCCTCATAGCATTCATTAAAGCATACAAGTCTTTTGTCTAGATATGCACGGTGCACCATAGGGCACCAGTTATCTTGCCACTAAAACTCTAATTATTAAAATTTATTATTATACATGCATAAAAGTGTAAATATAATTATTCTATTTCACATTTACACTAGTACCATTACATAAATATATATCAAATATTTTTCTTATAGTTGGAACTTGGGGTCACATATTTTCAAATTTCACCATAATCAATCAATTCAATGCTACAACTAATATAATAGTGTAACAATGCATTCAAATATATAACTAGTAAAATAATATAACACTAACAATGCATTCAGTACTAAAACCACTAGAAAAATATAATTTTATAGAATATTTACTCTACAATAGGCTATATTTCCTACAACTACTACAATATTCAAATATTACAATTACTATAAATAGTTATCTTACATATTTCCAAATTCCACCACAATCAATGCATTCAATGATAAAACTACTAGAATAGTTATGCATTTACATATACAACTACTATAACAATATAACACTAACAATGCACTCAATACTACAGCTACTAGAACAGTATAATTTCATAGAATATTTACTCTACAATAGGCTATTTTTCCTACAACTATTACAATATTTAAATACTAAAACTATTATAAATCCTTTTTGTATAATTGGGTTCACATATTTTTAAATTACACCACAATCAATGCATCCAATGCTACAACTACTAGAACAGTATAACAATGCATTCAATGCTACAACTACTAAAATAGTATAACAATGCATTCAATGCTACAACTATTAGAACATTATAGCTATGCATTCAATGCTACAACTATTAAAACATTATAGATATGCATTCAAATGCTACAACTAGTATATTTAAACTACTAGAAAATTATATCCATCTATAGAATATTTACTCATCTTTTTATCTATACAATATATAAACTTGACCAATATATATATATATATATATATATATATATATATATATATATATATATATATATATATATATATATATATATATTTTGGTCAAGTTTATATATTATATAGATAAAAAGATGATTAAATATTCTATAGATGGATATAATGTTCTAGTAGTTTAAATATACTAGTTGTAGCATTTGAATGCATAGTTATAATGTTTTAATAGTTATATATATATCTAAGAGTATTTAGAAAAATTATAAAATATCATTTAATAAAATAAGTGTTTTTAAAATAAACATGATATAAACTATTTTAAACAATAAAAACTATCATTTTGAACAATATAAACTCAAATAAATCAACATTTTTCTAGTTGAGACTCTCTGTCCCCTTGCTACTTGCCATCCCCACATATGGAGACCCCATTGTCTTAACCTGCTTGTGGAATCTCCATTATCACTCCTTCCTTCTAAAGATCTTCTACAACAGAATTCATTTGTGCAAGAATCACCCTCTCCTCATTCGCTGCATCTCCTATTAAAATAATTTTAGGATTCACATATTTTTTTGCTTCAATAAAATGTTTGTATCCATACCATGCTCTTTAATTATTTTCTTCAATGTGTTGTTCTGTTTATTTAACAAAACTAGCTTTTATTTCAATGTAATTGTTGAGATACTTTTACAGATGTTTTTCAAATGCACATTAATAAGATGTGCTTCTTGCTTCAAATTTTCATATTTTTCCTGCAAACAATAAATAATTTACAAGTGTCAAGCACATACACATATATTATAATAATAATCAAAATACACGTTATAGATAAAGAAAAATTACCACAACTTTATCCTTATCTACTTGTGCAATGGTAATAAGGTTGATATTTTTAACCTAGTTATTTGAAATATGCTTGGGATTCTATATTTAAAATTTCCAACCTATTTATCATAATATCTAAAATTTTATCATTGTAAATATTGTCCATAGAAATCAATCTAAATTGAGCTTGCTGGAATAAAATGTCAATCTTTGAGGGTTCATTTTAACTAATAAAAAATAAATTCACTCTTTGGGAGTGGTTGTGATAACAGGTATTTATTTATTTGAAAATTACTTTTGCCCTTATCTCCCACTATTTCAAACTATTAAATTCATCAATAACATCATCCCTCAAATTGACAAACAATTTTTTTGAAAATAGATTGTCTTCTAAAAAATTAGTAAGAGAATCTTTAGAGATATTTAAATTATTAGTGTGAGGTGGGGAGGAGGTAGATGGGGAAGAGGTATCCATAAGAGGCACTTGTGAAGGCACATTAGTAACTCAAATAAATTTATGTGGATTGAATTCACCAGCAGTTAGAGGTTCACTTTCAATGCCAAGAAACTCTTCATCCAGATCAATTTGATCTTGCAAACATGTAAGGCCTTATGCACTTGAAAGGCCACCAATAGAAAAATTTGGGAAATCAAAAATTTGTATCATTCTTTAGCTTTGTGTATGGAGGGAGATGTTCTTTCCTCTTCTCTTAATCTAGATGGGTGGTGCATACTTCAGGTCTCCTAACAGATGTTGGGTGGACTGCAAAATAAATTTATTCAAAAATGGTAAATTCAAAAATATAAAATTAAAGCGAATTCAAATTGAATGTTTTAATGTTATTACCTATCAGGGTGACTTTGTCATCCATTATAATTGTCATTTCCATAGTTATCTCTTCCCCTCTTGGTGTCCTTATGGGAGTTGGCTCTTGCTATCTCATTGTGATTGTGGGAGAGACATTGGTGGTTTCCTTTGCATCCGTAAAATGAGTAATTTATCTAGTTAACTAACTAGCAAATTTTAACAAACTTTAACTAAAAAATAAAGTTGTAATGGTATAAATTGATTGTGTTGTGTGGAAGAATCCTCAATGGCAATGTTTTGAGAGTCAACTAAAAAAAATAAATTAAAAACCAATATGAGTATTATTTTTTTCATTGAATAAAACAAGAAAAAGAAAATTTGGACACTATATTTTTGAAAACATAGTTTTGGATCCCCCCTGATTGACTCTAAGTTTTCATGGATGTGAAAGCCATTGAAATCCTAAAAAAATTGTGATGAAAGTAGGTAGGTTGAGTTAGAAGTAGGTAAGATGAGTAAAATTTATAAGTAAAGTATGAAAATGAGGTCATTGTAGTGTTATTTATAAGCAAAGAGGAAAATTAAAGCAACTAGTTGGTATGACTAGTGACTAGTGACAGGTGGGGTAATGTGAAGGCATGGCAATGTGGTATCATACAAGAGCATGATGTTGCAAAAAAATATGATGTCATGCAATATCATGATGCCACATGGTAACATGGTGCCATATGATAGTATGGTCCCATGCAAGAGCATGGTGCTATGTGGCACCATGGTACTATGTGGTTGCATGGTGTCACATGAATACATGGTGCCATGTGACAATATGACATTATGAAATAGTTTAATGCTACACAATATCATATTTTCATGTGATAGCATATTTTTATGTGACAACATATTGTCATGTGATAGCATATTTTCACATGTTAACAATTTGGTAGAACAAGGAGCTTGCATGATATATATAGTAGTCAAGGTATGAAGAAAATAAATATGATTTTTTTTTCTCTCCTTTTAATAGATAATCCTATTTATTTTTAGGATGCAATTAAGGATAAAAAGTGGTATAAAGCAATGGATGAATAAATTCATTCCATTAAGAAAAATCAGACATGAGAACTAGTAGATCTTTTAGTAGGAAAAGAGGTCATAGATGTCAAATAGATTACAAAACCAAAACCACTCCAGAAAGCAAGAATGAAAGACACAAGGCAAGAGTAGTTATTAAAGGATAGAAGTAATAGCCTAGACATGACTACAATGAGATGTTTGCACCTATAACAATGCTAGAAATAATGAGGATAATCATATCCAATGCTACTCAACACATATGAAAGGTGCATCAAATGGATGTCAAGTTAGCATTCTTGAATGGAATGATAGAAGAAGAAGTTTATGTGGGACAACAACGTAGATATGAGATTTTCTATCATGAGAACAAGGTGTACAGGTTGAAGAAGACATTATATATACTCAAGCAAGCACCAAGGGCATGGTACAACTATATAGATTCTTACTTGTTGAGTAATGACTTTAACAAAAGTATTAGTGAGCCCACACTCTACATCAAGGTAAGAAAAGAAGAAATTTTCATTGTTGTTATTATATGTGGATGATCTAATATTCACCAAAAATGCAAATCAATCCATTGAAAAATTTAAATCAATTATGAAGGAGTTTGAAATGATTGATTTAAGTTTATTGAGGTATTTTCTTAGTATAGAAGTCAATCAAATGGATAATGGCATCTTTATATGCCAATCCAAGTTTGTGAAGGAGATTTTGAAGAGATTTAAGATGTTGGACAATAAACCAGTATCCACACCAATTGAGACAAGCTCTAAGTTACACAAGAATGATTGCAACAACAATGTAGACCCCACACAGTATAAGAGTTTAGTAAGAAGTTTGATGTATTTGATTGAAACTTGACTAAACATCATGTATGCAGTCAATATTATATCTAGATTCATGGAGATGCCAAAGGAGACACATTGGCAAGCAGTGAAGAGGATTTTGAGGTATGTGAATGGAACAATAGATTATGGAGCTTTATATGCAACAAAAAATAAGTTTCAGCTAGTAGTCTACATAGATAGTGATTGGATCGATAGTCTTGATGATTGAAAGAGCACTTTAGGTTAAATATTTCATCTTGGATTAGGAGACATATCTTGGGCTTCAAAGAAATAACCCATAGTTTTATTTTCTACAGCTAAAACATAGGACATAGTAGCCAATGTAGCAGCATGCCAGGTTATATGGTTAAGAATAATTCTTTTAGATCTACATGAAGAAAAACAAGGAGCATCAACAATATTTTTTGACAACATATCCTCCATTGCCTTATCAAAGAATTTTTATTTTTCATGGGATAAGCAAGCACATAACAATGATATATCATTTTATTAGAGAGATAATAGAAAAAGGTGAGATAAAACTTAATTTTTGTAAGTCCAAGCAACAACTTGCTGATATATTTACCAAAACATTGTCAAAAGAAATATTTGAGCATCTCAAAGATTATTTAGGTGTAGTAGATGGTGGTAGTTAAAATAAATGGGGAGTGTTAGAATCAATAGTAATTCCAATGTCCCATTCAAATCTCATCACTGACAATTAGGTGACATGTGCCAAAAGTGATTTGTCTTCATATATACCATTGTCTCCATTAACGTTCCATCATCACTTCCCACTCCACCACCAACTTCACTTTAGCCAAAAGTTTCTCCACCCAGCACTAAAAGTGTTCTCCATGATTATTTGTCTCCACTCACAATGTCTTTATAGTTGTGTAATAGTAACCAATCCACTCTCCACTAGACCAATATTTATCAGTGTTGTTATAGAAGAGCAAAAACTGAGCCTTTCCAAGAGATGGATCAATTCCAAAAGAGAAAGTCCAAGGGCAGGATCCACAGAACTATTCCAAGAAGTCAGCCTCATTCCTTTCCACATCTTCATTGTTGGAAACCATTTGTTTCTTTTATATCTAAAACTCTCCCAAACAAACTTAGAACTATTTTCGTAGGCTAACATAATGAGATTACCAAATTCCAATATCATTGCATAGGATGCTTTCAAGCTGTTATCGGATGACTAAATTGATCATCCTTGTAAATCAAATAGTCCAAAATGACCATCCCTTGTAAAATTTGTAATGTTGGGCATGTTTTTGAGAGGAGTCTCTTTGTTAGCCACCCAAACGACTATTTTCTTAGAGATTTTGACATACCAGATGCCAATGTACTAGTTATTCACTCCGTTAGGACTGAAAAATCCCAACACGAATGTGCCATTATTTGAAATTATTATCTCATTTCCTATGAGGGAAGTCCCAAATAGAAGGGTGTCTTTCCATTAAACTGACAATGATTAAAATTTTCATAGTATAATAATGATGGAAAATGCAAAGAGCAAAGATTTGAAACAAGCTTTGGCTAGTATACTGCTCGTCTCCATTTGCAAATTATTCACATCCATAGAAAAAATGGTGAAAATATGTGTTTTGACAAGGCCAATTATGATTTTAAATAGGATATAAAATAGCATACATAACCAAGAAACCTATGTGTGGAAAGGCTTGTACCATCCAAGGATATTGCTGCTAGTGTGGAGTAGAATTTTGCTACTATTGTGGAATGATTTTAGGAGGAGGAGATTTAGGAGAACACAATAATAGTTTGAAGCTAAATATTTTTTTTAGTTTTTGAGAAATAATTTTAATATTAATATCATAGGCTAATGATAAATTGGGCACTTGTGATATTAAATACGCTAGAAAACAACATAGGCAAGCATGTGAAAGTTCTTGTATACTTCTCCCTTACAAAATATTTTTTTAATCCTCACAGTCTGCCTTCACATCCTTAAAATTCTTGTGGTCAATGAGGCACATCCACACCATGCTGGAAAGTCTCTGTGTAGTTGTCAGGCATGGCAGTGAAGCAACATCTACATGAAATGGTCTTCGTTCAGGCATTGCCTTCCGACTTCATAGTCTCTATGTTTGGCGAGCTCCACTTTCATCATCATATAGGGATGTTACATTAGAGTGTAAATGGTATCATTGTTAAACAATTGGATACAAAATAATGGCCCTTCAATTATTTCCTTCAATTCATGTGCAGTAATTGTCAGCATATAAAGCCATGTGGTCAATGAGATTTTGGGTAACCCACGTGGAGGTGTGGAGTTGGGATCTAACATTGTGTAGCTCAGAAATGCATGTGAAAATATGCTTGTACCATCTATGTCACATAATGGAAATAAAAACTTCACTTTAACCTTGACCCGAGGTTGCACATGGATACCGAATGTGAACTAATTTTGACACTCCTATATATAAGGATAAGGTGATTGTATTAATCCTCTAAAACCAAATGTGAATTAATTTTTTTAAGCTAAGATCAACAAAAATAATATGTTTAACTATAGTACATGGTTTAACACATGTTTTTTAAGCATTATATTCTATGATACCATGTCTTTTTTCAAGGTAATACTTCTATGATGTTTCAAAATCATTATATTGAATAACTTTATGTTTATTTGATGCATTTTGTAAGAGGAATATTTAAAGTTTTAATATAGTTATAAATACATGTCATTAGTGTGGAATAACATTTTTGGTTGGTTTTGTAAATGTAAGCATTCAAAAAAATTATTATTATTTTTTTCTAATGTAAAATTAAGTTTCTTGTTATAGATTGAAACGCCATATGCAAGAATTGTAAACATTGAAACACTTCCAAAAAAAAGTGTTTAAAAAGTAGGGGATATTACAATCTTTGATTTATGGTTAATACTTGGTCTTGGTTTGAAGACTAAATATTTTTAGATCACAATGGAGATTGAAAGGGGTTTCACATTGTTGTTTTCTTTCCTTTCATAAGGCCAATAATATCTTTTGGAGAAATATAGATTTTTAGGTGCTTGAAAAAATCATGTCTATTTATATCCATGTATTTTTGTCTCTTTTTAGGGTTTATATGATATTGTGTTTTTATAGACATTATGTGATGGCCTCCTTTTTTTCCCAATTTAAGCTATAATCCAATTTTACTTATCACCATCTATTTTAGATGTGAAAGGAATATAAACTTCAATCAAACTAATGCCCTCAAAACTTTCACTTCAACCAAAATGATCTATACATTTAGATAACGATGACTTTAGTTCTATCTTGGTTTGTTCTAAAATATTATTTGCATTTGACATGGTTTCTAACTCTACATTTATAGTTGAAAGATCCTAACTTTAGTCATATTGATCATTTGAGGTTGAATAAAAATCATCTCTGATGGTATTATCTTAGATCACAATAAGATGACTAGGAAGGAAATCCTTCCACCAAGAGGGAACCCTATTTATTTTGAAGCTCCTAGAGTTTGAGTTCAAGTTTCCAATGTGAAAGCAATTATGGTAATGAAAAGGCAAGCCATGATAATAAAGAGTTTGAACCAATAAACGATCTTTAACTTTCACTTCGAGATTTATAGCTATATTATTAGAGATATAAATGTTAACAAGGATACAAACAAATGTAGTGTGGGAAAATATGGTTGAAACATGGTCAGTTAGCTGAAATTCACCAAGGGAATTAGTAATTTCACTAAAACATGGTTTAGCCCCAAACTAAAGAGGAAGGTGGAGATTAACCCAATAGGTCTTACATTAAAAGGTTTATTGAGTGGATTGAAGGCTTAAAATCAAGGTTTCATGAGAAGGGGGTGATGATCCATGTTTCATAACTGGTCTAGAATCACTACCTTGTTCTCAATGAAATCAAAAGTGACTATTTTTTTTGGTGTTGGGATAGATTTCTAGCCTACTTTTCACATTGGTCACCAATGTCCAAAAATATAGGCATGGAAGACAAGACATTCCAGCCAAAGGTTGAAAAATCTTCAGATAATGCCCTTGGAACCAATATTCGTTATTGAACACTACTTCAGTCACCTTCACATATAAGGTCATAGAAAGATTAAAGGATGTAGGCACGAGTGATTTCAACTTAGTTTTAGATAATTTATTAGGATAAGAGACTATCTCAGTAAAGTAAATCGAGGACCTAGTCCCTCTATGTTCAATGATTTATTGAATATTAGAACTGCTTTGCTTTTTTCTAGATAAAGATAGGGAAATCCCCTAAATCATCCCCATAGAATCTTGTTTACCATAAACTATTTCTAACAATAGACATCAGATGGTACACAACCTTTGACTTTAATTCCTTTTCGATTGAATCAACCCAATGATCATCTTTTAGTGCATAAATATTCATAGACCATTAAAATAACCCAACATCAGTCTCTAGAGCAAAAGGAGGATGCATTATTAACTGTTGAGGACTACATTATTTAATACTCATCCATGGATTAAAGTTTTATAGAGTGGATAAAATCACGACGTAGTATAGATTATAGCATTAGAAAGTTTGAGGGTTCAACATTTAATAAGTGATAGTCTGAGCATAATATAAAGTGTTCAAGTAAACATCATTTTTAAACATTATATTCTACAAGTTTTATAATCACTGGTTTGTTCTTTCAATGTCCTATTCTAAAACTAACAAATGAAATATAAAATTATGTTAATGTTAGTATTTAAGTAAATCTATTACTTACCCAAAAAAAAAAATCATTATTTTCAAATTAATCCATTCTTTCCCATCCACATATGTAAATTTATCAAGGGAGGAGGTAAATTAAAATTCAAGATGCATAAATGATTAATTCAAATTTACACTTTCCATACATTTTCATGACAAAGGGAAAATTTTGTTAAGTAATAGAAAAACTCAACCAATTTAAAAAATATACTTTATTTTGATTTACTATTATAACCTTTCTTCAGGGTTTTTTGGATAAGAATTATTTTGTCATTTAATCTATCAAAACAATACAATGTTTTAAACCTACATCTTATTTTCACATAAACCTTATGAAAACCCTTAAAAATTAAAAGATGTATGCTTAGAATAGACCAATGATTCCATGCCATCAAAAAACATAGTACTATTAAATAAATGAAAGAACAAATAATATTTTATGTTATCTAGATGACATATCTCACCTTCTAATGATAGAAAAAGGGTTTTGAAAAGAACAAAATCCTAACCTTTAGCCTTGTGAATAAATTTATTATATGAACAATAACATTCATTTTAAAAATGGATATCAATATCACCAAAACAATTTAGACAAAAAATGTGATCCTTGTATTCACACAAAGACATTGATTCAAGCATAACTCACCTAAAAATGACTACGTGCCCAATCTAAATCTTGTGCACATAACTTTGTAGATTTGTATAAAGGTTTATGATAATAATTAATGTATTTAATTAAAAAAATAGTATCAACAATAAACTGAGATAGGCAAAATATTCTCAGTCCATTCACACAGAGACACTGAGTCAAGTTTAGATTACTTAAAAATGACAATATGACCAATATCTAGTATATATGCATTGAGATATCAAAAAAAAAGAATGTTTCAAACCTATTCTATTTTTACATAAACCCTAAGAAGTGACATAAACCATTCATAAAATTCTATTTACAAGAAGCCAATGATTATATGCCATCAAATAACATATCATAACTTAAAAAACATAACCAATTATTTATGTTATTTAAAGTATATATCTTACTAGGAATGCCTTCTAATCATAAAATATGGATTTGACAAGAATACAATAATGATCATATATCCCTATAAAGAATATTATGAATCGAATAAAGCTATTCATTAAAAAAATGATATTAGTGTCATCGATAAAACTGAGACAAACAATGATATGCTCAACAAATTCATGTAATAACACTAATTCAAGATTAACTCACATGATAATAACTACATGTCCTATCTATACCCTAAGCATGTTGAGCCATTGAAATAATTTGTCTTTGTTGTCTAACTAAATAAATAAAAATAATTTTCAAAATTGCTCTCATTGATGATGAACTCATATATAGATTAGATTTTTTCAAGATTCCACCAGTGCAAACATTAGTTTGGGATAATAACACATCAAAGAAACCTCTCCATCCTTATGTACACATTAAAATATAACATAAAAAATATTAGTGTCATTAAACATAAGATAAAAATGTACATTTGTCATTGCTTTGATTTAGTAACCACTCACCATTTCATATTTTCTACCTAGTCTTAAATGGGCAAATGCATCCCCGTTGAAACCAACCCACAACACATGTTACTAATAGGGAAATGAAATCATATTCATCCTTCAACTTCAAATGTAAGCCATTAACTACATATAAAATAGAGGGATTTTTCTAATAAATGAATGCCTATTGGAATAATTACATATGTTTAGTTTAATTTATTTTACTCATTATTTAATTAAATATGTATTTTCATAAAAATCAATGTATCCAATATATGATCTTAATAGAATTTTTAAATAAAGTCTATATTTCACATCTATTACTATTAATTTCAAGCTGACCACTGTCCTTCGTTGATTCCAACCCACATGAATTTGCCACTCTAATTAATAATTTTATAAATTTATTTAAATAAAATGTTGGTAATATGAAAATAAAACACATATATATCTTAGTAACCTCTAGTTCACAATTATTAAAAAAAATATTAATAAAAAAAACCTTAGCTTTAATAAGAATTATATTTTTTTTCCACTTTATTTAACACTATGAAATAAATTACATGTAAAAAAAACAAGGTAATATAATTTATTGAAACATGGATTTATATTTTATTATCAAATTATGGATCTTTTCATTAAATTAATTAGGATAATTATTAAGAAACTTTATATATGAATGTGTGTTTACAGGAAAGAACAGTTAAAAGGATAAAAACTATGGGAAAATATATGAAACATAAACATATTTGAGAACATTGTGCACTCTCTGATATATCAAAATATAATAAGTCATCCATTTGTGTGGAAATATAAAACCAAGATTTTACAACATTGTACTCTCTGATATCAATGATAATATACTGGAACATATGTGTAATCAAAAAAATATCTATGGATTCACACAGGTCATAAAAATAAGCCAAGGAATAAATCAGAGAGTCCATGGTTCTTTCACCTGCTCGCCCCAAAATCATTGACACATGTTTTTTTTATAATTTCATGTAGGGTTTTAACACGTGGTTGTGATATATAAAAACATTATAAACTACATTAACATATAGAGTCACATAAATGGGTAAAAAAATTGATAATAAAAAATGTAAAACCGATCACGAAACAAAAAAAGTGTAAGTATTACTTGTGCAAAAAAAAAAATTAAAACCAAAATATTTAAATACCATGCCCAATATAGAATTAACTTCCTCAACATATACCAAAAAAAAACAAGAACCCTGAGATTTCATCACTCTAGATTCCAACGATTTTTCACATTGTTTTTTCTTACAATCATTTTTTCCACCTAGAAATAATATAACACAATAAAAATTACACATCAAGATCTTCAGATAAATAAATATAGTTTTTTCAATGTATTGCCCTCTCTGTTATTAATGGAAATAGAATGTGACACATGTAATAGCCAAAATTATCGATGCACTCATGGGCTTCACTATAATCAACCTCACAAAAAAACAATTTGTGGTTCCATTGGCATTACCCTATACTATCACCTATTTTCCTATAATACCACACAAGATTCAACTCCCTAGCATGATGTTGTAAACCAACATAATATTTTGAGACTTATAAAGATATAGAGCAAGCTCGTTCCCATATGAAATCCTTTTATGACATCAAAAATAATATATTTTGACATAAATCCATCAAAAATTATAAATGAATTCACAAACATCCATTGAAATGGTGTAAGCACAAAAAAAAAACCATTATCTATATATTCTTAGAATCTATTTTTTAAAAGATAAACACCATGGATCTGTCACTCTATGGGTCCATAAATATTATCACCTTCATAATAACACCAACAAACTAAAAATATAATCCAACCTTCTTTTCACACAATTAAAAAAATACTATCATAAGCATTGAACAAACACAACATGTCTAAATATAAAGTAAAAAAAACATACATAAAATCAAAAAACGTGATGGCCATTGACTCATCGCAATAATTTTCACTTGTAATAAGAAATTATTTGATCTAGATCGAAATGTCATGTTAAAAGATACAATTGTTGCAATCGAAAAAGAGAAGAAAAATTATTCACTAAAAAATAGTCACCATTCAACATTATCCATTGTAAAAATAACATAACTATCTTCACCCCTATTGAATTAAATATTTTTTAGATATTATAACCTCTTAGACTGATCTTTTCTATGTAGATCATACCAAAAAAACATTTGAAATAACATTGCTATCAATAAAAAAGAGTATAACTTAACCATTGTAACACATTCAATATGGCATAGACATTAATTATAGGAAACCATATGGATATAGTTTGAAATAAACACTCCTTATAACTAGGGATGAATAACTTCGTTACTCTTGAAACCAAATGCACATTATTTACCCTAAAAATAAAATTCAGCATAAAACAATTCTACGCAACAATTCTTTATTAGACAAGAATAAATAAATTAATTTTCACTAATTGATAAAAGGATTGCATATTAAGGAAATTATTTTTTAACCAATCGAATGTAACATGAATGGAATTTTATTAAAAAATATGTTCAACCATAGTATATGGTTTAACGTGTGCCTTCCAATCATTTTATTCCATGAGGTGATGTGTTTTTTCAAGGTAATGTTTCTATGGTGTTTGGTAATTATTACATTAGATAAATTTACATTTGTTTGATGAATTTTGTATGAGGAATATTTTAAGTTTGTTTATGATTAGGAATACATGGAAGTTTTGCATGAAAATGCTTTTTATTGGTTTTGAAAGTGGAAGTGTTAAAACTAGTATTAATTTTTGTTCTCAATGAAAAATTAAGTTTGCTGTCTTAGATTGAAATCCCTAATGCAATAATTATAAACATTGAAAATTTTCAAGGGAATAATTTTTTTATGAAATAGGGAATATTAGAAACTTTGATTTATTATTATGCTTTATTATTTGTTTGAATATTAATTTTTTTTAAGATCGTAATGGAGATAAAAAATGGGTTTCAAATTATTGTTTTATTCATGGGTTTGAAAGACTGTACAACATTATAATCCAAAATTCAAATTCATTTCCCAATGATTATATGGAAATATGTATATAAAAATTAATTTTTACATTATATTATTACCATACATGTCTTTAATAAACATTGACCATATAATATGGCTTAAAATTTTGATATATACTAGCCACCTTTAAAAAATAATACAAATTAAAAAATCAATGCAAACTACAATCAAAGGCCTCGTCATATGGCCACATCCTTATGGACACAAATAAAAATACTAAAAAAATGACTAAAAAAGTATTCACCAAACTGTAAAGTTAAATACATGTTATTCCCACCCCAAATGCTTAAAATTAAATTGATAAGCCTTCTCTACTAGAGAAGAACATACTTATAGTTTGGAGAGATTTGAAAATGTAGGCCAACTAATGAATTGTAAGATGAGGTTTTGGTAAAAAATAAATCAATAACCTTCATCATTGTATATATTATTTTGAGATGAATATATAACTTTTATAGGCCAAATATGTATTGGGTAGGCACAAAGGACCATGAAAAACTCATATATTCATCCAAATAATAATAAAAAAGGATTCACATCTTTATTGATGCCTAGAAAAATAATACAAAAAAGGCCTAAAAAAAATATCTTCCCTAAAACGAAAAGGTCAATGCATGGTATTTTCCCCCAAATTCTTAAAATAATACTGATAAATCTTTTCTAGGTGAAAAGAATCTAGTGACATTTTAGAGAGATTTTAAAACATAAGCTAACTTGAGAATGTTAAGACATAGTTTTGTTTACAAGAAGCCAATGTTTCCATGCCATCAAAAAAGAAAATAATATAAAACAATGAAAAACATAATGATATAAGTTTTTTGTGGTTAAAATTAGTTTATATGTAAAAATAACTTATTAAGCAATGTTTTATTCTATAACTATAACTGGAACATTCCCTTAACTACGAGTTATCATTCTTGGTTGTCCCCAAAAATGGACATCCCACTTTCTTGTCATAAAGACAAGGAACAAATGTGTTTAAATATTGTGCCCACATGGGACTACCAATGTCACTCTCCATAATAATTATGTTTGTTTCTTCTTCATAACAATGTTACATAATCTATGTTTAATATATTGAGTTTCATTCTAGATGATTGCATTTCTAATTGTACATAAGTTTTACCATCACATACTTATTATCTAAGACTAAGATCAATGCTTAAGAAAATTCATTTTAGAGCTTGGATCTCCTTATGGTTCTAATGCCCCTTAACCTAATATAAGATCAAGGTTATGATAAAATATCTTGTTTCATATTAGAATCTATGCACATACCAAACCTAGTATTAATTTTTGATTCAAAGAGGCACTTTGCACAACCTAAGAGTGGAATAATTTTTTTTAATATGTTTTTCAATAAATTTAATGAGGAATAAACAAGTGTCCTAACCAAAAAACAATATCTTTCTTCAATTGTTCTATGGTGAGAGGGATGAGTAGGAACAAAATTATAGTACTCAAGGTCCAAATGCTTCTATGATTCCAAAGGAAATAGAGTTTCTCAAATGGAGAAAATGATGTACTAAAACTAATATGCCCTCAAAGTTACTACGATATTTTTAACTTATATAAGTATGAAAATAGAACAAGCAACACGCATCTATGACATCTTTAAATATATTGATAATCCATAAAATAGAATCAGGAATTTTTTATATAATGAAAATCTATTCTATGTAACTATAAGCCATATGTTTAGATTGCATAAGAATACAAAGGATTATAGTATATTTTATAGGAGGGATATTAATATAACCACTAAATTCAAGTCTAGCTTAGTAAAATCAAGAAGAATTTTAATTATTTATAAGACTAAGATAATGATAATTTAAGCCATTGACTCCTTAAGACAAAGGATAGAAACTACATTTAAAAAGTTATA
The DNA here is from genome assembly GCA_037957365.1 of Torreya grandis. Lineage (NCBI taxonomy): Eukaryota > Viridiplantae > Streptophyta > Pinopsida > Cupressales > Taxaceae > Torreya > Torreya grandis. Next base: position 206,722 of record JARHVA010009813.1, read on the forward strand.
TTTACAAGAAGCCAATGATTACATGTTGACAAACAACATACTACACTAAAATTAATAAAAAAATATAATTATTTGTGTTATTCATAGTACATATCATACCTTGATTGGATACTAATTCCTACCTAAAATAGATTATTTGTAGATTTGGTGTGCCTGTCAAAGTATTGCTGATAATGTGATGAGTTTCAAAGCTAAGTCTTTGGTGGAATTGTGCAAATAATATGGTGTCACATTAACATACACTTCAAAATATAACCCTTAGGGGAACGGGTAAGCAAAATCTAGTAATAAAAACTTGTTCAAAATAATTAAAACTTTGGAAGCTAATAAGAAGTGTGGTGAATAGCTAAAATTTGCCTTATGGGATGATATGATCACACCTAACAGAGATACAGGTAAAACCCATTTTGAGCTTATTTATGGATCTCAAGCTATTTTACCTATGAATGTATATGTGTCAACATGTCAATTCATGCAAAATATAGAAGGTGACAAAGTTAACCACTATGAAATTAGAATGAACGAGATTGTCGAGCTTGATAAAACTAGAAGACAAGATCATGAAATACAACTCAAGTTCAAGGAAAGACTCAAATAGATATTTGGTAAAAAGGTCACTCTGAGAAATTTTCAAGTAGGAGATCTAGTTTTACTCTGGGATAAGGGACATGAGGAGAAAGGTAAGCATGGAAAATTTGATGCCTTGTGGATGGGTCCTTATTCTATTGACTACAAAATTGGGGAACACACCTTCTTATTAAGAGACTTGGATGGTGAGATAATGGAACTCCCAGTTAATTGTAGACATCTAAAACACTTCCTCAACTAAGTTCATGTTTGTGTAAAGTAATGTATAGTGTATAGTTTTGCTATTTTATTGCCCTTCTGCATTGGAATTTATTTATATAGTTCTTTATTTTTTGATTGTGTGTTCCTTGTCAGATCTTTCTAATCTATTTTTGTTGGTCTTCCATTATCTTTTTGGATCTTTAAAGGTGCTTGTTATGAAATTATAAAAATTTGGACTCTATGGCCCACAAGATTGGCACCTAGTCTTATTTTCTAAGGTTCTTTATACACCTGTAAGGAGTATACATCCTCGAGTGAGATCCAGTGTTAAATCCCAAATCTAAAATAAATGATCTGTGCCCTATTTCTTGAAAAATGAGTTCTTGAAGGTTTAAACTATTACCCCCTCTAAGGAAATCCCTAGAAATATTCATTTGGATCATAGAAATCCACTTCTGTGACTATGTTGTGGAGACACCATAAGTATGGTTTCACTAATACTTAACATTTTCATGTTTGTGTTTAATGTGTGAATTAAAGGGTTTATGTTGAAATTGAGCTAGGAAGATAAAATAATTGACTAAGTATTTTAAAAATACTAAGACTAAGTTTTCTATTTGTAAAGGTTTAAATTTGTGGGGATCCAGGAGGAAACTACAATAGTCTAATGAGATGTAGATATGCAATTTGAAAATTTTAAAATGGATATAAAATCCCACTCAAAGGTTTCAAATGGAATTATAATATCAAATTGCAACTTTATATTTGCAATTTACAACTTACAAATAAGGCTCCCAAGTCTATGGTAGATATTTTAATGGAGATCAAAACATTAATTTGCAATGTTTATTTTTCAAAATTTAAAGGGCATTCAAAGCTCCTCCACCCACAAGAAATTTTATGCAATGGTCAATCACCCACACAATAGTTCTAAAGTCCATGCCATGAGTTTTCATGTCCACGTGGAAAGGTTAAAAGGACAAAATAAAGTTTTAAAAGTAAATGAAGCATCGACTTTGGAAAGGAAAAGGCATACAAGGGGGTTGGTGGAGATCCATGATGGTATTACAAGTGTGTTTTATAATTTTAAATTGTAATGCGTAAACTAATGTCCTAAGCTCAACGTCAAATATTTTTTTTTTTGGGATAGAAACATCGAAATATAGTTTTTAAATTATAATTTTCATTTTGAAAATCAAACTCTAAAACCCATAGTCAATTAGTGGTCAAGTCCAAGACCACATTAGTGGAGATTTTAGGTAGAAGTACAAAGTCAAAATGCAACTTTGAAGTTGCAAATTGCAAACTGCAGTTGCATTCCATAAGAGCACAGATGTATAAAGAGTATGTAGGGTTCAAAAAATACATTGAAGGTGTGAATATACATGTGTCTCCAGTAGGTTAAGGGGTGACATAAGGTTAAAGAGAGAGGTAAATACCATGTGTTCTTCTTATCTATCTCCACATTTCATCTATAACCCTAAGTTAGCAGAAACATCATGATATTGAATTACCATGAGGCCATGGACATAAATGACATATGCTCAAACAAAAAACATTCTAGAATATGAATAAAAGTTACCTTCTAATTACCTTAATGAATTTAGAATAATAAGCGATAAGATCATTAAGAGGCTTTGAACATCTTGGTCTCTAAGATATTGTGAATGTGATGCCATTTTTACTTAGCCTGATGATCATATTCATAATGGCAAAAATGAAGAAAATAATGATATTAATAAGGGATCCAATAATAATTTTACCAGCAATACTGATGATGTAGAAGTGAATAGGATTGATTTTATTGATTAAGTCTTCTAAAGGAGTCCTTATTTTCTTCAAGCCCCTCTTATAATGTCATTGATAAGTGCTGGAGAAGAGACTCACAATGGGTACAAAATAGAATGAACCTTGTAGATTATGTTATTAGATTTGGAAGTGTAGCCATGGGATGAAAAAGAGGAGAGATATACACTATCATCAGAGATGATGATTTTGAAAATCCTCTGCCTAGGACACTCAGATATGGAGTGACTCATAAGGGTCTTCTATGGATAGTTTTTGCAAGGTATTTAGAAATAGAGTTTGAGATGTCCCTATTTTTTACAAGCCACAAGACTATCAATGCATGGGGGTAGATATTCACATCAAAAATGGGACTTACATCTACCTATTAAATGTGACAAATGTTATCATTGATAGATTAAACATCCATGACTATAAGCCAAGTTTATCTGCCAATGTTCTCCTCTCAGCATCCATGATATTCTAGTTAATGGATACACAAGATGAAGATGTTATTTTTTATATTCCTTCACAAGATATATGGATTCATCATAACACACTTTCCAATTGCATAAATGGTATTGTAGAAATCACTCTTGCTTCCAATACAATTACCATTTCTAATAATCATTTTTCTTACCATGACAAAGTGATGCTTCAGGGCCATAGTGATGATTACATCACTGATAAAGACATGAGAGTGACTGTGGAATTTAACAGCTTTTGACCTGGACTATTAGAATGCATGCCAAAGTGTCGACATGGGTATGTCCATATTTCCAATAGAAACTATGAACAACAATGGATAATATATGTAATGTTATATTTTTAATTTTTAAATTTTGTAATTTTCAAGTTGGAAATGGAGCTCCAAAGTCTATGAAGATCTATAAGGAAGATGCAACTTTTATATGCAAATGTGCAATTTACAAATTGTAATCAAATTTTTGCCACCCATGGATCAATGCAAAAGGGAAAGTCAAAAAGTACATGGTGGCAGTTTTTAGAAGAGATGAAACATTCATTTGCAATTTCAAAATTTAATGTGCATTCAAAGTTTATAGACCCTCTGCATACACATTGTTAGTGTAGGTTTTTATTTTTCCCTATTATTTAATTAGAGAAATTATATATTTGTGCATACATGGAATTTTTCTACATTTGTGGGATAGGCTAGCTTATGTGGAGATGTGTGTCATAGATGTGTCATGGGTGTCATAAGTAACTCTGACCAGTTATTCCAGGTATGGGAGTTACTTCTCTATTCTTAGCACCTTGTCACCACCTTTCATGGAGGAGTTACAATCTATTCTTGGGGTGCCTTGACCACCTTTTGTGGAGGAGTTACTTACGTGCTCTCCTATATGTCTTCTTCACTTTGGCCATCTTATGTTAATGAAATATTGGCTTTTCTCCAAATTATCTATGTAATTGTCTCTTGTTTGATTTCATTTACATTAGCATCTTGTGGTATTCACTTGCTTCATCCCGTGCAATCATGACTCGTGCATCCTCATTATTCAGACCTTGGCAAATCCTCTGATATGGGATTAGAGCCACCCCGGTAACTGGTTGTCTATTTTGCTATTGCTTTCATTGAAATATAGAGCTTTGTTAAGTCATTTTTTTGTGAAATTTGAAATTTTTTGGGAGATATTGCTAGTTCTCCATGCTCTTGTTCCTTCCATGGCTTATTTGATCTCTCCACCTGCATGCAGGTGGGATTTTGTAAGATCTAATAATCTTGTTTCTATCAATTAGCTTGCATATTTTGTGTTTTAATCAGAAATGCAGGTTGTCACATGCCTTTGCAATCTCTTGGTAGCTGATTCTACCTTTGCATGCCATTTTTTTGTTGCTGGGGTCATTTTTTCCAGCTAAAGGTGTCTATTTTACACTAGATATACATGTTTTGTACATCAGCAAGAAAAATGCCTTTTTGGGTTTTGTTCGCAACCCAGAAAAACAATCTAGGTATCTTTCAGCTTTTGCATAAATTCTATATACTTTACATAAATGTGCTCAAAAAGCTATAATAGGACCCCTCTCTGTTGGCAGTTGCAATTATGAAGGCAATTTTCAAATTCTCTGTTCTTGCTCATACGGAGTCCTTTTCCCATGAATTCTTTTTTGATTTTGGCTATTTTTTCATGCTCTATGCACTAGTGTAGATGTTTTTTGATTTTGATGCTAATATTTTTCAAAAATAGCAGATTCTCAATCATGACATTGCACAATTCTCATTTTGGGAACTTCAGAGGATCATAACTTTGACATAAGTCCTCATATCGAGAAGATTATTGTTTTGAAAGTGCATGATTTTTTGAGTAGATTGCAGTGGTGCTATTTATTTCTCTAGATATTATGCCAAAGTTGTAATTTTAGCATATGCTCTTCATGAGGGCTTTGTAATGCATTGAAATCAAGACCACTTAGTATTTCTTTCTAGTGGTAGTTGTAAACGCACTAATATAAAGTGTCAAATCATATTATTTTTGGGGGTGTTCTTTGATTGAGCAATATTTGATTTTTTTTAAAGCTTGTATATTTGATTGTCGAAGATGAAGGGTGAGGCCCGGGTTGGCAAGAGGCCAATTCCCCCTCACAAAGACATCCTTTGGATTTCTCTCTCTGTGTTGAGTCCAATGAGTAGTTGGAAGGCCAATTTATCTCTCAAAATAGACATTTTTTAATGTTTTAGTGCTATTTTTTTGCAAAAACACTAGTTTACAAGAAATTGAATCTTTAATATCTTGCAAATGATAGCTCAGATTCAGGTGCCATTTTTTTCAAAAGTGTTTGTATTTCAATTCTCCATAGTTTTTGTTATTTTTTGCAATCAACACAACTTCACCTAAATTCAGCTTAAAATGGATTCTTTTCAACTTAAACCCCTAACACCCTTCAACTATCATGAATGGAAGGTTAAAATGTCAATCATTCTTAGAAGCAAAGGGTTGTATAGGATCACCATGGGTACTGAAGTAGAACCTAGCACTGATGCTGAAAAGGTCAAGTGGTACAACCATAGTGATGAATCCTATAGATTACTGAGCTTATCCATGTCTCTGAAACTTCTCTTCCATTTAGAAACTACCAAAACTCCCAAAGACATATGGGACACCCTAGAAACCTTATTTGGGAAGCTTGATCAGATGAGAGGTCATGAGCTTGAAAACGAACTCATAAGTCTAAGTCCTAGCAACTTTGACACCCTACAGGACTTCTTCACTAAGTTTAAGGCCCTTAGATTGTAATTGAAAGAATGCGGGATAGAGAAGAAAGATGATCAAATCATCCTTTCTATTCTTGCAAAGTTAGGTCCAAGCTATTCAGTCTTTGTCTCCACTTTCTATGCCACAAAAAGTGCCCTTGGCACTACATGGAAAATGCCTTCTTTGGATTCATTCATTGCTGACTTGACTAGGGAGCAAGATAAGCTAATTCAAATGGGCACAATGAAGTCTACTCAACCCCAAGCTTTGATAGCTAGAAATGGTAAGGATAAGACTTCAACAAAGGAGAAGAAGAAAAAGAATAAGGACCAGGAGAAGAAGAAAGAAAACAAAAATCCTACCAAAAATAACACTGAGTCTTCCTCTTCCAATGCTAAACCTAATAAGGAGAAGGATAAGTGTGCCTATTGTAAAAAAAGAGGGAATGATGATCACAAATGCATGAAGAAACAAATAGATCACCTACTCATCTTCTAGAGAAGCACAACATAGGTGTTCCTAAGTCTATCAAGTAGAATTCATCTACCTAAGATTCTACCAAGGCAAAAGGCAAGGGTAAGGAGAAAGAAAAGGGCAAGGCCCTTGTAGCAACTGTAGCTTCTACAACATCATGGGTCATTGATTTGGGTGCTTCTCACCACATGGGCTCTTCACTAGTTGAGTTTTCATCTTTAGAGTCTTGTAGCATGACTTCAATTAGTTTGGGTGATGACACATTAGTTTCTATTATAGGGAGAGGGTCAGTTGAAATGGAAGGAGGAACATTCAATAATGTTCTAAGTGTTCCTTATCTTTCAACCAATCTCCTATCAGTGTATCAAATCACTCACATTGGTCGGGGCATGAGATTTGAGTTTTCACCAAATTCAGTGGCTATTAGGGAGTTGCATAGTAATACTACAGTGGCAGTGGGTAGGGCAGATCACCAAGCAAGGTTATACACCTTCTCACATTTTACACCTGATTCTTCTCCAACAACATTGTTGACTCATTCAGATGAAGTTAGCAAATTATGGCATGAGCGGTTTGGCCACCTTAACTACCGCTACCTTGAGCAACTTTACAAACATGACATGGTCATTAGCATCTCTTGTCCAATTATCAAAAGGACTTTACGAGGGGTGCTCCCTTGGGAAGTATCTTGAAGCAAAATTTGACAAAGGCAAAGCTTGGAGGGCTTCACAACCTTTAGAGTTAGTCTATAGTGATGTATCGGGACCCTTTCCCAAACCATTTTTCACAAGGGCCAAGTACATCCTCACTTTCATTGATGATTTCTCTAGGTACACTTGGATATATTTTCTCAAACAATAGCCTGAAGTGTTTGAAAATTTTCTAGACTTCAAGGCTCTTGTTGAGAAATAGAGTGAGAAATCCATTAAGGTTCTTTAAACTGACAATGGAGGGGAGTATGTCAGCAACAAGTTTGATCAGTTTTACACCATAGAGGGGATTGATTTGCAGTGCATAGTCACTTATAGTCCTTCATAGAATGGGGTTGCAGAATGCAAAATTAGGTTCTTTAAAGAGATGGGTAGCTATATGATTCACTCTAAATCCTTAGCACCATAGTACTAGGCCAAAGCCATCAATTGTGCTTGCTACATTCAAAATAGGGTTCCTCACAAAGCTTTGAAAGGGATAACACCCTTTGAAGCTTGGCATAAAAGGAAACTTGATGTTGAACACCTTAGGGTTTTTAGATCCCTAGCCATGGCCTGCATACTGAAGAAGAAACATAAAGCTATGGAACATCAGTCCAAGCCTTTCATCTTTGTAGGATATTTAGATGGTATTAAGGGGTATCACCTTCTAGATTTGACCACTCATGAGTTGTTCATTGAGAGAAGTGTCCACTTTTAGGAGAGTCCTAGAGACTCAACACTTGGCACTTCTTCTCCCTCATCGAATCTACTTCTTCATGTTGATTCCTCATCAGATTCAGATCATCCACAATAGGTTCTTGAGCTAGAGACATCTTCTTCTTCTTTGAGTTCAGACAATGAAGACAGTGATGCAGAGTCATCCACCTCTAGTCAGTCAGAGGATGAGGAGTTATCACTTGACTCACCCACTTCCAGGCCAATTTGGGCCAGATAAACACTTGAGAGTGCTGGCACTTGCATAGGAGATCCTACAGATGATAGACGGACTAGGGGGGATTATCAAAGAGATCCACATGCCTTCTTTTATTTAGTTTTAGATCCACAGACTTTTTGAGAGGCATCAGGAGTACCTGAGTGGGATAGTTCTATGGAGGAAGAATATTCTTCCTTAATCAAAAATCACACTTGGGATTTGACTTCACTTCCTAAGGGAAAGAAGATGGTTCAATGTAGGTGGATATATTGGACCAATTTTGTAGCAGATGGGTCAGTTGATAAGTACAAGGCATGATTGGTTGCCAATGGTTTCTCACAAGTGGCAGGCATTGACTACTCAGAGACGTTTGCACCCATTGCAAAGATGACTTCTATCTGACTCACCTTAGTTATTACTGCAGCACATGGTTGGGATGTGCACTAGATGGATGTGAAGAGTGCCTTTCTTCACAAAGACCTAGAGGAGGAGCTCTACATGGAGTAGCCTCTAGGATTTTTTCAAGATTCTTCCTTAGTATGCAGACTTAGGAAATCTATCTATGGCCTCAAATAGGCCCCTTGGGCATGGTATGCCAAGATGGATTCCTTCTTTCTCATAGTGGGTTTCACTAGGTGCCATTCTGATCCTAATGTCTACTTTTTGTAGTAGGATAACTCGCTCTTGATTCTGGTTCTTTATGTTGATGACCTTTTGATCACCGAGAGTTCTTCATCAGCTATTGTAGTGGTGAAGGCATCTCTCCAAGATAGATTTGACATGACAAACTTGGGTTTATTGCACTACTTCCTTGGCATCGAGATCTCACAGTCAGATTTAGGGATTTCTCTTGCATAGCCTAAGTATGCTCTTGACTTATTGGCTCAGTTTCACATGGCTGATTGCAAGCCATCTCTGACTCCCTTTCTATTAGGAGTTAAGTTTGAGGCTGACTGTTCTTCACCATTGGTTGATGCCACTTGGTATTGACAACTTGTTGGCAGTCTCATCTACTTGACTCACACCAGGCCTGGCATATCATATATAGTGGGACTTGTCTCTAGATTTATGCAAGAACCTCATGAGCTACATTGGAAAGCAGCTAAGAGCATCTTGCATTACATACAGGGTTCACATAGATACAGGATTCATTATAGATTTGGCATAGAGGTTGACTTGGTTGGATATACAAATTTAGACTGGGCTAGCAATTCACAGACTTGCAAGTCCACTTCTAGTTATAGTTTCTCTCTAGGTTTTGGTCTTATCAGTTAGTCTAGGAAGAAGCAGAATGCTATTGTTATATCATCCACAGAGTTAGAGTACATGAGAGCTATTAATGTAGCTACTGAGGCTATTTGGCTTTAGGGGATTCTTTCTGAGTTTGGCATTCTTATCAGGCAGTCCACCATCATTTATTGTGATAACCAAAGTACCATTCAGATTTGCAAGAATCTAGTTCAACACCAGCAGACCAAGCACATAGAGATTCGCATGAATTTCATTCAAGAGCTTATTCATCATTAGGTCATTGACTTGCTATTTTTCTAGTCTTCAGAGCAAGTTGCAGACATCTTCACCAAACCTTTCATCGAGAGCAATTTCATTCATTGATGAGCTCTTCTTAGGATGTGGTCCACATCTACAGTAGCATCATCTTCAGGGGAGGGGGGGCCACTAGCCTCTTCATTTCTTTTATGTCTCTCTTTTGGGGGGGGGGTGAGTTTTTTCCTACGAGTTTTCTCCTTTTCTCTATCTTATGGGAGATTGCATTTGTACATGAGTACCTCATCAGGCCTAGTTGTCGGAACCCATTTTATATTTCCACACTGCCCACCTAAGCTATGCTTATGGGGGGTGTTAGTGTAGGTTTTTATTTTTCCCTATTATTTAATTAGGGAAATTATATATTTGTGCATACATGGAGTTTTCCTACATTCGTGGGATAGGATAGCTTATGTGGAGATGTGTGTCATAGGTGTCATAAGAATGTCATAAGTAACTCCTTTGACTAGCTATTCTAAGTATGGGAGTTACTTCTCTATTCTTAACACCCTATCACCACCTTTTATGGAGGAGTTACAGTCTATTCTTGGGGTGCCTTGACCACCTTTTGTGGAGGAGTTACGTGCTCTCCTATATGTATTCTTCACTTTGGCCATTTTATGTTAATGGAATATTGGCTTTTCTCAAAATTTTCTATGTAATTGTCTCTTGCTTAATTTCATTTACTTTAGCATTTTGTGGTATTCAATTGCTTCATCTCGTGCAACCACAACTCGTGCATCCTCGTTATTCAGACCTTGGCAAATCTTCTGATACACACCAAGCTAGAAACAAAGTGGACATACCTGATGGAGATACAAATTTACATTACAAGTTTGAAATTAAATTTTCAAATTGTAATGAATGTCCTGAAACCCACAACATGTAAAGTTAAACTTGGGGTCTGAAATTCTAGCAAGGCTAAAAAGTGAAAAAGTTCAAAAAATGCTCCAAATCTGACATAAGGTAAAGTAAAGTAAAATATGCACATATCACTATTAGGTTTGGTGGTAAAGGCTAAAAAGGAAAATGTGAATGTGTAAAATCAAGGACAAAGTCAATGATAAAAAGGTAAAATTAAGAGTTAAGTGCCATTTTCAATATTTGGCTAATGTCAAAGAGCTCCATGGATGAGGATGATTATTGTAATGGTTTTGAGACTAGAGTGAGCCATTGGAAGCATATTCAAATGGCCATTGATCCCACATTGCCTCCATTATAGCTGGAGTATTATGATGCTATCGTGATAAAGCTAAGGGCATTTTTTGATGTACATAAGGAAGGTAGCCATCCATAAGCTTCCTGTTGGGCAAACTATTAGTTGGAGAGCATGGCAAAATAGTTGCACATGAAGACAAAATTAGTTTTTCTCTCAAAGATAATATTCTTCCACAATCCCAAATGCAATGGATTTCCAGTTGGGTAGATCAATAGTTCGCTATGAAATCTCATCATTACATAGACAACCACTTACAAGAATTATTTCCTTGCAGAGCATGAACTTCTAGGCATTATCAAAGCCATATTCTAACTAGAGCATCTTAGAGGAATATTTTGGGTGAGAAATTTATATAAGTAAAGAGGGCTTGTCCTCTTTGTAGGTGTTGGTTAGATTTTTCATTTTTGAATTTTTGCTTGGTGTCTTTTGTCTCTCTTACTAAAGTGATTGCAGTTTTATGATCATTAACAAAATCTAAGAGCATTTTTTGAATGTCTCCCTTGTTTCAAAGCAAATCCACCATGCTTTTCACCACTGTTATGAATTTTTAAACATTATTTAAATTGATCTAATTTCAAGTTAATGAAAGTGTATATGATTTTTTATTGTTCTTGTCAATGAAATGCAATGGTACAATCTTCATATATTGCTGATTGGGTATTTAGTTTTATGTCTATTAATGGTAGTCATTTTGGGCATGAATTTAGGTTGTAAATTCCTCTTTGCATTGTGATTTGGGACTATTATGTTAATAGTATTTTAAAGACACCATAAAATTATGGATTTGATAGGATAAAGTGCTTGATATTCACTTTTAGTGTATGATTTGGGGGTTTCAAGATTCATTTGAATGTTTGCATTGGATTAGAATTAATGAATGCAAAGCATTCCTTATAGTTTTCTTTACGTGTTTACTAGTATTATAATCTTGAAATGAATGGTAACATGGTTGTTGAATGAGTTCCCTATGATTGAAATACACCACCAAAATATTATATATATCTAACACATCCTACCCATCCTACCCCTACAAATAATACATGATGTTGAATATTCTATTTTTAATTTTCCCACAGATGCATAAGTGTTGCAAATTTGAAATGTGCATGATATTTTTTTTTGAAGACTAGCATTGTGATCTTCCATTTAGCTTGTAGTTGTCAAAATTTTATTTATAAATGAAGGTTTTAATCACCCTCTTATCTTTCTTTAGTATCATGTGTCTGATTTAAGAGCATTTGCCCAGTCTATGTGATAACTCTTCCTGAGTGGACTATGCAAGTTTGGTTATGCTCTGATCAGATTTATTTATGTGCCAATAATTCCATAGATATTGAACTATAGTATCTATCCATGTGACCAATCTACCCTATAGGTCCTCTCACCTTAGTTCAAGAAGAACCAGAAGTAGCAAGGAGCTAACCATACCCTCTATCAGTGTATCATTGTATGTATTTAGTCCATTTAGATGTTAAACCCTTCCCTAATTATAATGACATAACTTAAGTTTATCATCTATGTTAACCATCTTTTCAGAAGTGTAAGGATGAATTATAAAGGTGTACAATTGGGAACCAACATCTACTTTGTTAATTTGAAGTAGCCTGCCAAAGGTGTCCCAACTCGTTTGATATTCTACATGATAAATGACTCCAATACTTTCTTGATGTACTCTCCTTGTGAAAAATTCAACCTTTGATTATTTATATATCTACCTATTCTCATCCTAAGGATTTGTTTTGTAGCACCTAGATCTTTCATAGCAAAAAAAAATTCCAACTGTCTCTTAAGTACATTAATATCCTGCATGTTAAAACCTGCCACTAACATGTCATCCACATACAAAATTAGGATAATAAATTTGTCATTTGAAATTATATTGAAATACACACAATGGTTGGAATGGAATATAAAATAACCATGTTCCATCATAAAACTATCAAACTTAGTATACCATTGCCTTGGAGATTTTTTAAGGTCATACATGCTCTTCATCAATTTGCATAATAAATTATCCTTACTAATGAATTAAAACCTTGCAATTAATTCAGGTAAATATCCTCCTTCAAATCCACATGAAGTAAAATAGTCATCAAATGCAACTATTCTAAATGAAAGTATTTAATTGCAACTATACTCAAAATAATTCGAATAGAAGTCATTCTAACAAGTGGAGAAAATATTTCATCAGAATATATACCTTTATTTTGTGCAAATACTTTTACCATCAATATGGCATTTTATTTTTTTACTTGCATCTTACTCCTTAATCTTGTATACTGACTTGTTTTACATTGCCTTGTTTCCCTTTGTAAGGTTAACCAAAACCCTTGTCTTGTTTGTCATGAGAGAGTCATACTCCTCATCTATAGCTTGCTCCTACTTCTTATCATCAACCTACACTACTTATTCAAATCTCTTTACCTCACTACCATATATAAGGAACAAATAATTTAAAGAAGGACAAAACCTTGTAGGTGGTCTACTTACTCTAGTAGATCTTTTCACAATAGAGGTTTGGGATTCTTATTATTGTTTCACATACTGTATTGGTATATTTAGGACATGTTCATCTATAATTTATTTTAACACTATGTATTATTTCTTGACTTCCTCTTTCTTATTTATAAGTAATTATTCCCGGTATATGAATTTGTAATTGAATATGACATCTCTATTCATGATGATTTTCTTATCTTCCTCATCCACAACTAGAATCCAAAGTCATTAGTACCGTAGCCAATGAAAGTACATTTATAAGATTTTGACACTAATTTAGACCTTTTATTTTTGTCAATATAATTAAAATCTTCACAATAAAAAAATTTCAAAAAATAATAGTCAAACTTCTTACCACTCCAATGCCTCCTTTGGTATGCCACTATCCAAAGAACTTGAATGTCCTCTAATTATCAAGTACATGGATGTATCAATAACATCTAACCAAAATTATAATGGCAAACCTACATGCAACCTCATGCTTTTAACATATTCCATGATGGTTTTACTCATCCTCTCTGACACACCATTCTACTATAGTGTTCCTAGAATTTTCTTCTACCTATAGATTCCATTTAGTGAACAATAGTTATCAAACTCCTTGTTGTAGTACTCTCCACCACTATCTGACATGAGGCATATGAGATTTAAACATATTTAATTCTCAATTAAAGATATCCATCTCTAAAATGTATCAAACCAATCAAATTTTTGTTTAATTCAATAAACCCAAACCTTCCTAGTTGCATAATCAATGAATGCAACATAATACAGTGAACCACCAAGTGAAGATACTTGAGTAGGTTCCCATATATTTGAATGAACAAGTTCTAACTTCCTTGTCTTCTTAGCTAGTCTAACTTTAAAAAATTGCACACATTTTTGTTTCCCATACACAAATTTCTCACACAATTCCAAGTCAATTTAATTTAAACCTAGTAATTTCACTATTAAGTGAATAATATTCATTTCCTTTTCATTCATGTGGCCATGTCTGTAATTCCAAAAAGTTGTGTTTGTACTTGAATTAGTTATATCAAAAGATTCATTAGTGATAATAGTGAATAAATATAAAGTACACACCATTTTACCTCTGGAAACAAATAGATCACCCTTGCTAATCTTCCATGAGACACTAATAAAATGACCACACAACCATCACTTCCTAACTATCTTACAAAAATCAAATTCTTCTTCAAACATGGAACATACCTAACATCCTTAATCACCCAAGTGTTTCCACTTTGAAATTTCATGTTAACACTACCTTTTCCAACAATGCTTCAAGTTTCATCATCACCAAGATAAATATGTCCAAAATCACCTTGAATATAATCTCTTAAATATTGTTTGTTAAGAGTGGCATGAAGAGAAGCTCCTGAATCTAAAACCTAAGATTAATTAATATTATCCAAAGAAAGTTTGAGTTCATCTTGTAACACTTCACCTACTACATTTACCTATTTGTTACTTTCATGTTGGTCCTTAGTTGGTTTTCCAAGAAGAACCCAACAACATATCTTTATATGTCCTAAATTCCAATAGTGCCTACATTCCATCTTGCTTCTAGATTTTGAACTTGACATCCATGTTGATTTCCCATGGTTTCCTCTTCATCTATTATTTTATCTTCCTCTAGTCTCCATAGACAATGGAATACCTAATGTGGATGTTTAACCATTACTTTTCCTTTGTATTTCCTTGCTTATGATCACAACCACCACATCCTCAAACTTGAGGTTGGCATTTTTTGATATATAGTTACTCACTTCTATGGCCAAGTTATTCCATCTCTCAGGAAAAAACATAGATTAATAAGATCCTTGACTTCATCATCAAAATCGATATTAACATAATTCAACTGTCTTATAACTATGTTAAAATCATTCAAGTGATTTTATACTAAACCATTTTTAGCCATTTTCATATTAAAAAATTTCTTCATCAAGAAAATTTTATTAGAAGTAGAGGGTTTTTTATATACTTCCCTAGTGTGTCTATAGGACTTTTTGTAATCTTTTCTTGGGTTATATTAAATGCAACTATAGATGTTAGGCATAACTAGATGGTTCCAAGTGTTTTCTATCTAGCTACTCCTAACCCTCATCTAACATTATTGTTGGATTCTTGGATGTATAAACCAATGAAAAGTAGAGGTTCTTATGAAAGAGATATTCCTATATCTACATCTTCAACAAGCCAAAATTTTTCCCATTGAATTTATCCACCCTTGATTTGTTATCATCTACCATACCTCCCACTCGTGCTAAAATATTTAGCTTCATACAACTTAATCCTCAATGACAAACAAATTTGATCTCATACCACTTATTAGGATAAATGCATGTGGAATATATCCCCAAAAATTAAGAGAGGTAAGACATGTAAAATAAAAATTAAACTTGAAACAAATAAAATACAAAATAATGTAAACCATAATATAAAACTTACGTGGTTCACCAATGTGGCTACTTCTATAGAGAAATGATCAACTATTATTTGGACTACCAATTGGAGAATAAACTAGTGACAATAACCTATCACTCCCACCTCTCTAATTTAGAAACATCCATAGAGAAATGATTAGCTATATAATGAATACAAGCTTCCAACAAGCTTACAAGAAGATAAATCCTAGCTTCAAAAATATTACAAGGTTTAATAATTACTAACTAGTCTTCAACTCTTAACTCATCCAATACATGGATTCACTTACATAAAAATGAATGACATCACTTCATTTCTAGAATTTACAAAGGAGAAGGAATGAGAGATGAAATATGAGGAGAGATAAAATAGGGCATGGCATTTCACATGGGGATAAAGTGACCAATAGTCACAAGCTTGTAATCTTGTGCAAGGGTCAAAAGTATATATTCTACTTTAGACAAGATCACCTCCATTTCCATATGCTTCCAAATATGGTGCCCCACTCCTCTTGTGAGGCCAAAACAACAATAGTGAAGTCATATCATCTTCATCCTATATGCATAAAAATTTCCAAAAGATGCCACACCATATTTTGACTTATAACACATGCAAAAAATAAGATTCTAACTAATGGTGATGACCCAAATTTTCCTTATCTTATTTTTCACTAGAAAAAAAAGCATGTTCATTAAAAATGATAAAAACCTTATCTCTTGGTGGAATACTATGCCACAGTCCATCACATTCACTAGATTACATGAGATATCCTCTTTTTGGGCCATGCCACATCACCAACAAGCCACATCAACTTCTTACATCATTACTTGCATCACCTACCACCTCTCCTGCACAATCATTTCCAACTCACCATTGTCACCTCATCACATAAATAGTGATTATGAATAGTAACTATGAATAATAGCCTATGAATAGTGACTTCAAACTTAACACCCCTATGCATGTCTTAATAGTTTTCATACAAGTTCTCAGTGTTGGATAGAGCTGTAAGTGCTAATTTTGTTTAGAATCTTTGATAGTTTTGACAAAAATTGACTTCAGGGTTTTGTTAGTAGCTTCAGACTAACTATTGGCCTATGGGTAGTATAAGGAGGTTGAGTGGTGTGATATAGAAACATTATTACATAGCTTATTAACCTTAATATTTTTGAAAGGAGACCCATTTTTAGTAATAATGACCTATGGTACCTTGAATCAACAAATGATTTAGTTTAGAATAAATTTTGTAATGACTAAATACATGATGGTTTTAACAACATAACTTTCACCTACTTAGTAAAATATTCCATCCACTTGTGATAATGAAATTATGAACATACAAAGATGTAAGGGAGATCTTGCCTTCTAAATTTAAGACCAAAGTGGAAAAGGCCCATTGAGTGACTATGGGTTGTTATGCTCTTGTTGGATATGTATCTCATGTGAAAAGTTCTGAAATTTATCATAATTGAGAATGTATTAGATGGAATAATGGTTTAAAATGGGATAAAAATAACCCATCATGTGGATTTTACAAGAGGTTGCATTTTCACCAAAGTGTATGCCATAAATGCCACCATGACAATAAAAAAATGACTCTTCC
Organism: Torreya grandis; assembly: GCA_037957365.1. Taxonomy (NCBI): domain Eukaryota; kingdom Viridiplantae; phylum Streptophyta; class Pinopsida; order Cupressales; family Taxaceae; genus Torreya; species Torreya grandis. The sequence goes on from JARHVA010009813.1 coordinate 223,904, forward strand.
TAACTCCTATTGGTTAACACATATAAGTAGCATGCCATCAAAGGCATTATGATAGAGAACCATGTTTAAGATAACATACTTGATACGATGATGTGAAGATACCTCTTTTGTTATGAGTTAACACCTTTGGGATAAGCACAGTCAATTAAGTAGTTCATGATATTTATGTAACAATGATAAGAGCTAATAGCATGTTTTTATGTATAGCATATTAATTGATCAAGAAACTTAGTATCAAAGATATCATTAAATTCAAAGGGATAATCAAGCAACTAATCATAAATGATTTATCCATTGAAAAACTTTTGGTTGACAAAACTGCCCTACTAGATTGTACGATTGCCCTTCATTTAAAATAGAGGCACCATTTTATAATAGGTTCATCATGGTAGTTTGCATAAATACCTTGATTAACCCTGTACTCGTGAGGTATTTATATAACTCTATATGGAGTTTTCATCACTTAATAGGGTAGTTCCATCACTAATGAGTTTTTTTTGAAAATAAGCTAAGGAGAACTGCAAAGGCTAACAAAAGGTGTTTGGGGTATCTAGAAAGATGGATGAGAAAGGGGAATGGGTGTTAGAGAGTTCCCATTTGAGCATTATTATCAAGTCACTACATCTTCATTGGAATTTTCATGTCAATAATATCACATCATGTAAAAATTAAGTGCATATAGTCACATGGCTCAGATATAGTTAATTGATTTATTAATATTCTATATGAAAATAATTAGGCCTATAAATTTTTCCTACAATGTTATATATTTACAATTTATATAAATTTTTAAAATATTAATTATATTATAGATATCATTGAACCTAAAAATAAAAAATAATTATAAACTAAACTCTCACTCATAGTGGAGAACTTTAGTTTGTTCATAATTACAATCTAATATGTTAAACAAAGCTATTATTATCATGGTTGTCTCTTTGATGGTCAATAAAACCTTTAATTTATGGTGTAATAACCTCTACCATCCCTTCCAATATTTTCACAACTTGAGCCATGCAAAGTGATGAAGTCCACCTCACGTAGGTAAAAGAAAAAGGAGGGTTCAATATTTATGTTCCTTAGGATCCCACAAGTGGGAAAGAGGATAGCATACTCTAGTTTCACTTTTGGAAAAATTGATAGCAACCTATGCAATTTTGATAACCCTTTTAGGAATAAAATTCTGATACTACATGTTAGATTAATGATTTATATACTATATTGCAAGTAAATATGTGAAAAATAAGCCACACAAATATAGAGTCAAAATAAGAAAACATTACATGTAGATTAGGTAGAAACCTTGACATGTGAAAGGAAAAACCACAAGCAAAATGGAAGCTCTCAGACTTCATATTAACATCATCAACTCTCTTCTACAATAGCTTCTCCATATAATCTTGTAGTGATAAAAAAAGACACTCAATACTTACACGTGAAGCATTTAGGTTGTGAACCAAACATAACCATGCCTCTAGAATCCAACCCCTAAGCATACAAGCTCAAGCTTGCATGAATCATCTAACTGGATGAGTTATAATAGAGAAAGCTTATGTTATTAATAACATTTACAACAAGATATATAATAGAGAGAGTAACATCATGTGACCCCAATAAATTCACCACATTCCATGTGAGCACTAGTGATCAATATTAAAATATCTATTTTCATGTGCAAGGGTAAACAAAGTGGATCATCCACTTTAGACAAGATCCAAGCCACTTCCATGTGACTCCAAATATTATCTCCCACTGTACATGTAAGAATAATCAACAATAATAAAATTTTATCTTCTTCTTCTATGTGTACACCAAATTCCAAAAGGTGTTACAATCACCTTTTAACTTTATCCACACATGTAAACCATTGGGTCCCTTCAAAATTTGACCCATACCTAACCCTTTGTCCTTTTCACCATACGACAACTCATATGTCACTACCAAGGAAAAACCCATGTGCTTTGGAGTGTTATGTTGCACTCCCATCACATTAAACTAATCACACCAAATGACCCTCTATGGGACCCTACCACATCAGCAACCAAACACATCACTAACTATCCACATCACCAATATGCCACATCACCATGAATAGTGACTGTGAGTAGTGACTCATGAATAATGACTTCACATCTTAACATAATTTCATTAGAAGTTAATATACACAAGATTTTAGCACACTCGAGTATTTTCCAAATATCTATCCATCAATGCCATTTGTTGCCTTGACATAAACCTAGTAGAAATTTTGTTGCACTACTAAAAAATCTCTTCCTTGATTGCCTTTATCAGCATCTACTCCTCTATAGAATATTAAAGTACCTGCAGTGACTCTCACTTCTCCACAGACCAATCCTCCAATCAAGATTATCCCATGAATCATCTCACAACTCCCATTGCTTGAGAATATCTAGTTTAGTACTCACCAGGGCATAACGAGACTTCCTAGTCATGATGAATCTAATACAAAAGACATAATATGTCTTCTCCTCTATTATTGGATGCTTCTAGAAAGATAACTTAATAGTTCAAGAAGTGGGGTACTTCCTTGCTTTCTTGTCCTTATGAATCTCCATCCTTGGTTTGGTCTTCACACTACCTTCATTACATCTTTTTCACCTGATCCATCATAATAGTGATTAGGTTGGGCCCTACATCCAATATGTCAACACATAGCAATAACATATGTTGACAAATTTGGATCTCTATGAAGGTACTAGATATCCTGTAATCCCTCAACACATCTTCTAGAAATATGTATAATGACTTCTTCAATATGCAAACCATCAACTTATTTACCTCATCCTATATTTATCTCTACCTAAGAGAGATCTCCATGTAAGAATCATGTCAATACAACTATTTGAAAAATAATAAGTGCACATAGCACTCTTCATAGTAGTGAGGAGATAAGACCTTACATAAGTCAAAAATAGACTTCTCCATATAGCCACTAAGCTATCAACATGACACAAGTTCACTAGACTAATCACAACACTTGAGAAGTCATCTCACTATTAGGTGCATCACTACACCAATCAAGTTTTTGATCCTACATCCAAAATGGATCCTAATCTACAAAATGTTATAAAAACACTAACTTATGTGCCTCTAGTGTTATTCTATGTGTTGGTCTACTTGTCCAACACAACAACTGTATATACATCACTTGAACACCCTAAGTTATATGGTCAAAAATAACCTTCTCTTTTTAATAACACTAGGTCTCAGTTGTCCTTTTACATGTAGCCTTTAACTACCAATCATGCCAAACATGAAAAAAGTAGACCAATCATAAATCTAGGGAAGTCATCATGCTATTCAATACACCAATGCACCTATCAAGTTATCCAAACCAAAAAATGCATCCAAAATGCATTAGTGCAAAGCCACATGTTGAAACATATGGCCTTCTCCTTCTAGGAACACTAGGTATCACTTATTCATCTTCATCTTCCTCATCCTCAACTACTTCAAAATAGGTACATCTTCAGGTTTCTCTATACCTCCTTCCTTTGCTTGGATGTTTTCTTCTTTAGCATCTTGGCTAACAACATGTGGTCAATAGGATACCACATCATACATCCCTTTTGTTTATTTCTAAAAACTAGAACAAGGTCATGCTTGGTCCTTAACCTCCTTTAAAGGAGGCCAACTTGCTCCTCAAGCTGTATAATTGCTTATCCATTAGGAACACTATGTAGGTTGTTGACTTGTCTAGCAAACCTGTTAAGCTTTTCTCCTTCAACTCTCATGCAAGCTTCTCCTCAGTAACATGAAGATAATACATCTCTAATACTACATATTGTATTAATGATCTATATCCTATAATTTAAATAAATTTGCAAAAAATAATATATAAAAACATAGGGACAAAAGAAGAACACATTACACAAAGATTACGTATAAACCTTACAATGTGTAAGGAAAAACCATAACAAAAATGGTAGCTTCCATAGATAATATTAATGGAACCAAATCTCTTCTACAATAGCTTCTCCAACAACTTCTTTACTACTAAAAACCAATCACTCAATGATTACACTTGAAGTATTTAGGTTGTAAACCAAACATAATCATGCATCAAGAATCCAACCTCTAAGCATGCAAGATCAAGCTTGCATAGATCTTATAAGAGGATGAGTTATAATAGAGAAATAATATACTATTAATATAATTTATAATGTGTGTGTGTGTGTGTGTGTGTGTGTGAGAGAGAGAGAGAGAGAGAGAGAGAGAGAGAGAGAGAGAGAGAGAGAGAGAGGGAGAGAGAGAGAGAGAGAGAGAGAGAGAGAGAGAGAGAGAGAGAGAGAGAGAGAGAGAGAGAGAGAGAGAGAGAGAGAGATCATGTGACCCCAACATTTTTTCCACATTCTATGTGGGCACTAGTGATCAATAGTAAAATATTTATTTTCATGTACAAGGGTCAATAAAGTGGACCATCCACTTTATACAAGATACAAGCCACTTCCATGTGACTCCAAACATTATCTCCCACTCCACATGTGAGATCATAAGCAATATTAAAATATTATCTTCTTCTTCTTCAATATGCACACTAATGTCCAAAAGGTGTTACAATCACCTTTTGACTTTTATACACAATTGAACCATTGGGTCCCTTATAAATTTGACCCATAACTAATCCTTTATCTTTTACACCATGTGGCAACCCACATGTGATTACCAAGGACAAATCTATGTGCCTTAGTGGAGTGTTATGCCCCACTCCCATCACATTAACTTGATCACACCAAGGCATCCTCCATGGGCCCCTACCAAATCACTGTGAATAGTGAATTCACATTCTAACATACCTAGGGTCCTATAAATGGGTAAGAGGAGAGCATAAGCACAATAGGCCACCCACAAACAAACAAAAAATATCATAAAATATCAAATAGATGAGTGCCATGAATAGTGAATTCACATTCTAACATACCCAGGGTCCTATAAATGGGTAAGGAGAGAGCATAAGCACAATAGGCCAACCACAAACAAACAAAAAATATCATAAAATATCAAATAGATGAAAGCACAAGTATTTAAAATCACCAAATTCAAATGTTGGTTCATTTTTAAGCATCAAAGTCAAATGTGTTTCTAAAATTTGTTTATTTTTGAGATAAACCACTTCTTTGACAATCAAAAATTTCATAAAATTAATTATTGTTTAAGTTTGTGGTCTTTGACAAGTAATATTTTGAAATTTTGATGGTTTAAGTCTTAGGAAACTATCATAGGGTGATTTTACCATTTTTCAAGGCACATCCACCGATTCTAGAATCAATCTCATTGATCTATGGACAAAAATCACACAAAATAGGAAAATGACAATGTCATTAATTAGCATTATGATATCATTGTTAGATAGAGTGATTCCACTGATTTGAAAAAAACATAAATAAGATGAAATTTGAGATGATTTCACTAATTATACTATCAATTTAGTTTTTTTAAAATGTAATATTTTCAAAATTTAGAAAATAAACAACAAAAAAATTTAAAACCTCATGATTCCACTTAGATGTAGGTCAATCCTACATATTCATAGGTCAATTATGTCACTTTAATTTCTGATCATGACAAGTTTAAAAAAACTACAGGCTGAGTGAAACACAAGAGTGTTCCCTCTATTTTGTAGTGTTATTCCCACTAGTTTTGAGGGTCAATTCTATTATTTACTTAAAAATCATAGAGAAATAGAGAACTCAAAAGAAAAAAATATCATCGATTACTAGGTGAATATCACTATTCACATATAGGGATCTTGATAATTAGAATACCATTTCAGTCATTAACCTAGGAATGGAATTTGGTAAATTTATAAGAAAGAGAAGAGAAATTAGAATCAATTTTGAGTTAATTTCACAATTAGAATGATACTATGATGTTTCAAAGGAGAAGGTGGGGTGCATATGCTACCAGGTGTGTCATATGTGATCACACAATTTCAAATGTTATCTTTTTGTTAGCATGAAAATCAAACCAAAGTAATATAAAACTAACATCCTAATTATTCCTCAAATTGTGCAAGGTCTGAGAAGTGACAAACAAAAAAATAGAAGACAAAATCAATTGATTATACCTTCCTAATGCATGTCTCCTTTTATCTAGACTTCAAGTTTGGATGAGCCTAGATATAGTGATTGATGTTTTCCAATATCGTGAAGTCACTTGGATGACATCTTCCTTTATGTTATGTGTGATTGGATGAGCATTTGGAATAAATGGTTTAAAACTTTGTTGAGGATTTGATAGCATAAGTTTAACACAAAAAATATTATCTACATTGGAGAGTGACTCTTCCATTTACATACTTGGTAAGTGAATATGGATGTTGCATCTTAGATTAAGATGGAGGGTGGAGAATTAGTCCTCACTTTCATAAAAGTGAGAGGTTGATATTGTAAGATGTCCAATTTATGAAGACATAGAGTTTGGAAGAATTTTGGATTAAATGTGTAAGAGAAATGTAAGATATATCATAAACCATGCTTATACACCATCCATTCTCATTTAATTACCTTGGAAAGTGGGAGATTCAATAAATTTTTAATTAGCAACTTAATATGTGATGAGGATATTATGAAATATCTAATTTTAAAATATTTATGACATGTGCATTTAATGTAATGCCATTTTTATAATAAGTTTAATTAGCCTCATCAAGTAATTAGCTAATTATGTTGATTTTTTCCTTTTATAGTCCTTATTTGAAAGGTTTGATTTACTTGGTTTATGTATGTCTAGAGAGACATTTCTCAAGAAGGAGACCAATATTGGGATGCTAATGACATATTAGATGACTCAATGTGGTACATTGTCCCAATAAGGGATGCACTAATGTGTTGCATAATATGCATGTTAAATTGTTCAGATAATTTTAAATTATTTTTAGCTTTATTCATCACTATGGCAAATTATTTCAATTTGAAAATTTGACACATAAGTGATAAAAGTGGAGTGTCTATATTTTAACCCTATTTTCAAGGGTGTTATGAGACACATACAAAGTAATGACTTTTTAAAGACTGAAAAAATCATTAAAATTATTTGATAATGATTTAAATAATTAGATTTCACATATTTAATTTTGAATGTTTATGTATATATTTGGCATACTTAACCATAATTTTTTTCAAAATAAAAATAAGAAATTAATATCATTAAATTTAATTAATATTCATTATAAATATAATTTTTATTTTTAATATTAATTAAATTTAAATTTTGTTTATATATATATATATATATATATATATATATATATATATATATATATATATAATTAAATTTATTTATAATTTTTAATTTAAATAAATAGGTTATAATTATAATATTTTTTTAATAAATAATTATTTTTATATAATATTTAATTATATTTATAATGTAATGCAAAGTATTTAAAATTATAAATTTAAAATTTCATAATGATAAGCATAACTTATACTTGCAATTAAAAGGTGTGGGACGAGGGAGTGCGATAGGTAAGATCTATCAATGAAAATGACATACCTTAAATTTGGCATTAATTTGACTGGCATGGAGTAATTTTCTCATTACTCAAAGATGGGAATTGAAAAATTAACATATCTTTAACCATATGATAGATTTTATATTTTAAGGCCACTTATTTTTTTGAAAAGTTTGTATGAGCCCTTGAACATAATGGTATTTTTATCATTAATCAACATAAAACCCTTCATTAAAATAAATTATAAAAGAAAACTAAAATAAACACTTTCAATTTTATATATGCAGACATTTTTATATAAATATCTATATTAATTTTTTAACAGTTATATATTTCAATAAAAAATAACTTTAATATATCTCTCACATTTTCTTGATAATGGATCATGAATGTAGATCTAAAACATTGAGTATGAAAAAATCTCAAACAATATTATAAAAAAATATTCCATCAAAAATTTAATATAATTTAAAAGAAATAAAATATCTTAATAAATAATTGAATTAAAAATAGTTTATATATTCACTACCTTAATATGATTTTCACTTCGTTCAAAATATATGGTATGTTATAAATATACTTATTCTTACTTTGTATCTTGTTGTAATTTTATTTAAATAATTAAATATCATTATTATTCTAATGGATTTCATTAACGAGGCCTAGAATATTTGCCTACAATTTTATATCTTTACAATTTATACAAATTTGTAAAATATCAATTATATTTCAAATATCGTTGAACCTAAAAATAACAAATATTCTTATAAACTAAATTGTCATTAATAGTGGGAAAATATGGTTTTTTCACAGTTCAAGTTTAAATTAATGTTTGGTTTGCAAGAATGGTATAATTATAAACTACCATCTCTGTTTAAGCTATTAACACACTCAAAAATTTACATCACTTTTATAAAAGGATGCTGTAAATAGTGGTCTCCTATGGCTAAAACTTTAGTATTTTTAGTATAAATGTGATGATGTGTTTTGAAAAAATGTTCCACTAAGGTTAACTAATATTTCATTGTTAATATCAATGAGATGTTTATTGACCCTTATGTTAATAGACTGACCTATTTCTCCAATTTATGAAACTTCACAAGGACAATCAATTTTGTACACTCTATTTCTAAGAGTTGGTTCTGAATTATCTTTTGGCAACTTGATCAATCTTATAAGTATTCTGTGAGGGAAAAAGGTGGTGTGGATATTATTGCACTTTAAATTTTTATAATTTTATTAAAAATTCCTTCACCATATGAGAGGAAAGTTGTAGGTCTATTAAGGTTGTCATCCAAATTTATAGGTTTAATATGAGCATACCTAGTTGATTTGAAGGATCTATCAATTTGTTTCTCTTTTAACCATTCTTCTTAAAACCCTTAGTTAGATGTTTGTTCTCATATTCTAGGTGATCCTCATCACAAACTATTAGAGCTATTATGGCAAGGGCTTTAAGGACGCCCATGTTTGGATAAAGATGATGGTGTGAAGTCACATGAAGATAGAGATCAATGTGGGTATATTTTTTAAAAACTTGTCAAGAGAAAGAACTGTCAAATTTACTAGAGAGGTTGGTGTATAATAAGGTAAGTGTTATGTTAGATTCTAGTTCCATAGTGAACTTGATGGAATAGAAAATCTAATTTAAGTGGTTATAGAACTCTTCTAATTTTTATAAACCATGAGGCTAGTTGACATGGTTTTCATCTATGTATCTTTTCCACAAATAGGTTTCAAGGGGAAGGATTTGAGAGTTGGGTCTTCAAAATATTTCATAAACAAATTGGCAACCACATGATAAAGATGGGAACCCATTGCAAAACCTTCAGTCTATTCATAAATGAACCCTTAAAAATAAATTAAGGTAGACTTTTAAAAAAGTACCATTAGTGTAGTAGTCTCCTCATCAACATGACTCCCATCCACTTTAATTATGTCGTCAATAGGTAATTTTGTGAAAAAAGATACAATATCAAAACTAGCTAAAATCCTTTTACTAGAGACCTTTTCATACTTAATGAAATAAACAAAATTCATGGAATCTTTGATAAAGGAAGAAGATTTACTTATAAATGATTTTAGTTTGCTGGCCAAGAAGGATGTTAAGGCATAAGTGGGTGAGTCAATGGTATCAATGATGGATCTAATCAAAACACTGTCCTTATGGATCTTTGGGGTGTCATAAATTCTAGGAATGACATATTTTGTAGGGATAAGATGCGTTTTAATGTTTTCATCCATGGAGGATTGATTTATAGTTTCTTAATGATTTTATAAATTTTAAAAATTGGGTTGGAGGTTAACACCCTATAGCTATAGCTATTTTGCAGGTGTTCAAACATTTTTGAGTTGTAATCACTCTTCTTTAAGAAAAACATTGCATTACCTTTATTTAATTTAGTGATAACACTATCCTCATTCATATTGAGATTCTTCAAAGCATACCATTCTTCCTTGGAGATATTTAGTTTTGGAGGTTTAGCTTTCCCCAAAGCTATGGCACCATCCTATCTCACCTCTTCCACTAATTTGATTGGTAAGGACTTCAAAAAAAATTTAATTACAACTAAAAAATCCTCTCCAGAAACATAATTTATATATTATATATTATTTTTTAATGTATACATAATTTTACCATAGTAAAAGACAATATATACGCAGTAATATTTTTTTTATTATTTTTAGTTCTAGGCATCCTTGTTTTGCTCTATAATTGTGAATCCTTAGGAGTTGTTAGTGAAGATACTCTTCTTTTGGGGGCTTCCCTCTCGGTGAATCAGACTATAATTTCAAAGAATGGCACCTTTGAATTGGGATTTTTTAGTCCCAAGGGAACCAGTAAACTGGTATATTGGCATTTGGTACACCCAATTCTCTTAGAAGACAGTCGTCTGGGTGGCAAACAGAGAGACTCCCATCAAAGACATGCATGGCATTTTGAAGCTGTCCACTGATGGCTACCTCACTTTGTCTGACTCACAAGGAGGACAAATTTGGTCTAGCAATGAGAATCAGCAAGTTAAAGCAGTGTCCATGGCTATGATTTTTGACACTGTAGAATCTGAAAACTAAACCAAATTCCTACACCGACAGATTATGAGATAACAACAGAAAAAGAAAATAGAGCATAAAACTTAGGAAAAAATAGAGCACATAGAAATCTTTATTTTTCAGGGTGGAAATAACAGTCTTTAATGATGTATATATAAAAAAATTACATTGCTACCCAGATCACATCATTCAAAAAAAATAAATTGAAACCTAGGGAAAGCCTACGCATGCAACAAGCATGCATTATTCATTGAATTTAGAGACAGTTAACTTTTACAAACTATAATTAATCTGACTAAATATATAATGTATGGATCAAATGACCATCATGTAGATTATTCTACAAAAAATAATCATTGAATTTAGAGACAGTTAACTTTTACAAACTATAATTAATCTGACTAAATATATAATGTATGGATCAAATGACCATCATGTAGATTATTCTACAAAAATAAAAAACTTGCATCTTTGTGTGGTTAACTTTGAATGTTGAAGCATAGATTGCACACGTAACCTTACATATTTAAGGTTTTTCTTAAAAATTATATATATATATATATATATATATATATATATATATATATATATATATATATATATATATATATATATATATATATAATTTATTTATAATTTTTTTTTTTCATTATAATTTTTTATTTGAATAAATAGGGTTGTAAATTTAATATTTTCCTAATAAATATTTATTTGTATATAATATTTAATTATATTTATAATGTGATGTAAAATATTTAAAATTTAAATTATTGTAATGATAATTAGATTAAAATTAAAATTATTAGGAGGAGGGAGTATAATAATAAGAGATATCAATAAAAATAATATACTTTAAATTTGGCATTTATTTAACCATCATGGAGCAATTTTTTCATTACTCAAAGATGTCTATCTAAAAATTAACATATCTTAATAATATGAGTTATTTTAGATTTTGGGGTCCCTTATTTTTTTGAAAAGTATATTTGAACCTCACTTAATAGTATTTTTATTATTAATTGATATAAAACTCTTATTGAAATGAATTATATAACAAATCCAAAATATAATTCAATAAAAAAATAACTTAAATATATATTTCTCACTTTCACTTAATTATAAATCATAGATATTGATCTAAAACGTAAAATGGTAAAAACTCTTACATAATATTCTAAAAAAATATTCAATCAAAACTTTAATATAATTTAAAATAAATAAAATATCTCTAAAAACTTTTGAATTAATTTTTTTTTCTATATTTACTACCGCAATATGACTCCCCCATCACTCAAAATACATGGTATTATTTATTTAGTTATATATATATATATATACATACTTATTCTTTCTTTGTATCTTGCCGTAATTTTAACTAGTGAAATTTTGCCTACGATTTTATATGTTTACGATTTATAAAAATTTGTAAAATATCAAGTATATTCCAAATATCGTTGAACCTAAAAATAACAAAATACTTAGAAACTAAACTGTCACTAATATTGTTTTGCAATCGAAGATGATAAACAAAACTATCGCTGTCATGGTTGTCTCCTTCATGATCCCGGAGTATCTCGAGTGACCCGTAAATGTGTGCCGCATCAGGCTCCACTGTCCCATCCAATATCTGCACAACTTGAGCCATGCTTTGCCTAACATTCTCATTTTCTTCAATGCATAACACAGTTACCATAACAGCTCTTCTCACCTCTTAAACATCTGCGCCTTTTGATATCCTTTCGTCTACAATATCCATTAAATTTCCCCTATGAACTTGAGTTGCAGCCCATGGACGGAAATAATACCTGCTAGATTCACGCGCATTTAGGTCTATGTTTCATCGACATGATATTATTTCCAGCAGCATCATGCCGAAACTGTATACGTCCGCTTTGGGAGTGATGTGAAGGCCAGAGAGCCATTCTGGGGCCATATATCCTCGAGTTCCTCTGGTTCTCGTCAGCACACAGCTAAAATCTCTTCCCACCAGCTTTGCCAGGCCAAAATCAGCAAACTTTGGACAGAAGTTCCCGTCCAAGAGGATGTTTTCGGGCTTAATATCGCAGTGAATAATGCGATCTCTGCATTCCTGTGGAGATAAACTAATCCTCGAGCAATGCCGAATGCGATTTTAAACCTTGTCTTCCAGTCCAACACTTTGTCTGCTTCTTCAGACTTACAAAATAGGGAGGAGTTTAGAGAGCCGTTGGCCATGTACTCATAAAACAGTAATCTTCGACAGCCATCTGTGAAAAATCCCCTAAGCCGGACCAAGTTCACATGGTGAACATATCCGATGGTGTTTATTTCTGCATGGAATTGCTTTTCTGCTTGTTGTGAACCCTCTAATTTTTTAACGGCCACAAGTGTATTATCTGGGAGAGTTCCTTTGTACACTGAACCGAATGCTCCCTTCCCCAACTTATGCTTGAAGTTTTTGGTTGCAATTTGTAATTCTCTGTAAGTGAATGTTCTGAGAAAATTTAGCACATCATCATCTGCGCCGTTGTTAAGGCCTCTTCGGCGTGTCCGCCTTATAAACAGAGTCAACAGTAGAGCCAAAACAACACACAGAGCAGCGCACGCAGGAAGCACAATAATAAGGGCAGAGGTTTTACTTCTTACCTTGGACGACGGCTCTGCCAAATCAGATGCAGCCAACCTAACGAACAACGTTGGCCCCTCCAGATGAATCGTGCAGGTTTAACAGATCTCCAAACCACAATCGACAAACGGGAGGAGTAGATTTAATGATTGCAAAGGCAGAGCAGGAGCAATTGTTGAGACATGCAGCCCGGCATCCTTTCTTTGTTTTGCACTTTGGCATATGAAAAGGGCTTGTCCGTTGGGAAAGGATTTGTCAGACACTTCCAGGAAACCGTCGGTGGTGCCGTTTCCGACAGAGCATTGCAATGGGCTATGCCTAACACAACCACTATACCTACCACTCTAGGGATTCCCAGGCACTATTGTCTCTGGGCCTGAGTCCCTCAAGAGAGCTGCAGAATTGTATATTGTTGCTGTTGCATGCTCCGTACTTCCCACAAACACCATACACACGGCATTGATCTCGGGGTTCCGACCAAACGTGGCTCCATCTACTGTTGCCAATATAAAAAGAATGTCTTAGTTCGCCATTCTTGTGCAGAACTATCAACGGCTTCATCATTTGAATTCTAGGTTGAGCTATATTATACGTGAAATACATTCTTGAAGGCGAAATCTTCACAAAGAGCATGTCATACCACAACTCTTTGTTCCGCTCTGGCAAATTCGAGAAAGTGTCACCAGTCCACTCTCCACTGGACCAATATTTAACAGTGTTGTTATAGAAGAGCAAAAACTGAGTCTTTCCAGGGGATGGATCTATTCCAAAAGAGAAAAGTCCAGGCGCAGGATCCACAGAACTCTTCCAAGAAGTCAGCGTCATGCCTTTCCACATCTTCATCGAGGGCAACCATGTATATCCTGGATGTGTAAAACTCTCCCAAACAACCTCGGAACTGTTGTCGGAGGCTAACATGATGAGATTATCAGATTCCAATATCATTCCACGGGACGCTTTCAGGCTGTTATCGGATGACCAAATTGGTCGCCCTTGTAAATCAAACAGTCTCAGATAACCGTCCCTCGTAAAATTCAGAACGCCGGGCATGTTTTTGAGAGGAGTCTCTCTGTTAGCCACCCAAACGACCGTCTTCTCTGAGATTTCGGCATACCAGATGCCAATGTACCAGTTATTCGTTCCGTTAGGACTGAAAAATCCCAACGCGAACGTGCCATTCTTTGAAATTATTGTCTGATTTCTTGCAAGGGAAGTCCCAAACGCAAGGGTATCTTTTCGTTCAACTGACAACGATTTGCATTCATGCAGTAGAATAACGATGGCAAATGCAAAGAGCAAATATTTGAAACAAGTTTTGGCTAGTATGCTGCTCGTCTCCATTTCCAAATATTTCACATCCATAGAAATAAATGGAGAAAATATGTGTTTTGCCAAGGCCAATTGCGATATTAAATAGGCTAGCAAACACCGTAGGTACCGAGAAACCTGTGTGTGGAAATGCTTGTACCGTCCAAGAATTTCACTGCTGCTGTGGAGAAATTTTAGGAGAACCCGATGATAGTTTGAAGGTCGTTGAGAAATGATTTTGATATTAACAGTCGTAGGCTTTCCGACATTAAATACGCTAGAAAACAGCGTAGGCAAGTGTCATAAGGCCAGCTCTCCGGAGCTGGCTGGCCATGCGGCACCGTTTGTTCCAACCCAAATCTCTCATTGTGACGGGATTTTACAAGAACTACGGATTACACTTTTAGTGTTTATCTGCAGAAGTACACTCACAAACATAGCGGACAACAACTTGTATAAAGAAAGGATTAGCACGGGAAAGAAAAGTACACACTTGCAAAGATCGGGAAAACAACTCAACACACATGAGCATTCACACAATGCAAGAGAATTGGGAGAAATGTGTATTTTATTAACTCTTCAGGACAATCCAGTCCAAAGTACAATAAACGGGCCAACTAGCCAACATACACAACAACCACCGAGTCGGGCTCAACCGATAATACTCAGAACAACTCGAATGATTACAATGAACGATTCCCTCCCAAGTTCTGATTACTCTCTACCTAGGAAAACCCAGCCCCTGCTTCATCAAATTTGAGACCAACAGAACTACTCACAAACACCCACACGATGCTTGCACGAACACGTGCCCACAGTCCACATAAACTTGGGATTGACACACCAGCTTCAAAATGATTTGCTTTTCACCACTTCGACAGTTTAGACTTGCATTCACTCAAATCAATGTGCAATTAAAGCTAACCATTCATTTGATCAAAGTAGACCAACTCATGAATGTAGATAGGGATGTTGAAGCAACACACCCCTCATAAACTCCCCCACTTAAAAATTGATGACATCCTCGGCGCCGGCACGACTCCACTGGGAGGAATCCACAAGGCAATCTTCTATTTAGACTCAACCCAAAGCCAAAAGATTAACACGTCCCTTCTTCAGACCCAATCCAATCCAAGAGGTCAACACACCCCCTTTCAAGGCTCTATCCAGAATCCAGAGTCAAGAGACCAACATGTCCCCTCTTCAGACCGAAAGCTAAGAGATAAATACATCCCGTTTCCAAGCTCCCTTCAGAGTCAAGAGACTAGCACAACCCCTTTTCAGACCCAAAGCTAAGAGATAAATATATCCCCTTTTCAAACTTCATTTAGAGTCAAGAGATCAACACGCCTCCTTTTCAAACCCAAAACCAAGAGATAAACACATCCCTTATTCAGGCTCCTTTTCAAACCCAAAACTAAGAGATAAACACATCCCCTATTCAGGCTCCATCCAGAATTAAGAGACCAAGGCCAAACTCCATGACTTTAACTTTGAGGGCTTCCAAACTGCTCCCAGCTTGCTAAAAAACTACCATTTCAATACCACTAGAAACTCCCTCTACTTCAGATTACCAAGTAACCCATTATCTTCATCTCAATAAACTGTTTCAATTGCCGTTCTAGTTTTACCCATCACGCATATAGAAGGGTGATTAGGTAGGAACCATCACTGGTTCGGCTTTATCAATGACTAAGGTATCCAACTAGTTATAAAACTGAGAAACACACTAAATCTCTAGCAACTTCAACACGTAAATAAGCTTGCCTACACAAGCCACACCAAACCAATGTAGCTTCCTAAAATCACCTTGATCTTGCCAACCCCCAAACACGGGGTGGAGGAAGACAATTCCTAATGACCCACCTCTTCAAGACTCTACAAACCCAGCAAGGCCTAAGTGACCCTATCAAACTTGCCCCCCCCCCCCCCCCCCCCCCCCCCCCCAAAATAGTATTAAAACTCCAACACAAGAGTATAATAGGAAACTATAACTCTTCATATCAAACACCCTAGGCCCAACAATAGGAATAGAGTCCTTACCCAACAAATCTCTTGTGGAACCAACTCATTGCACATGATCAATTATCTTCTCTGTGACACAACAAGATGATGTTTCCTTGAGCATATGCCATGGCTGTGAAGAACCCACCTCACATCAATGGGAAAAAGGAACTTGTTGCTCCCATTCAACATCCCAACTACCAAAAAACAATAGAAGATACATTGACTTCTCACCAATTCTTGCACTCTTCTGCATACTCAACCCAACACCCCTTTCATCTTCCTAATCCCTCTCCTCTGCACAATCTTCACCACACACGTCTATAACGGATCTGACACAAAAGAATTCTAAGATGGGGAAAAACTGACACCTTACCCATACTGGGTAAACCTTGTCTCAACACAACATGGATGGCTTGTAACTACTCTAAGCCTACTTGAACCTCCAAAGGTCTAGAGGCCATGTTTCTAAGGCTAAATTGGTTGACTTCCAATTGTAGGACCACCTGAGTCCACAAGAAATAAGAGGTTTTCAAACACAGATCACCCCACTCCACAATAATCAACCCCAACAAGTTACAAAAACTACCTCCAAACCCAAGCTTCACCTAGCATTGAGCTCCCCTAAGCACACACATTGTCTACTCACACTATTCATTTGGATCCTCCTTTTGAATTACAAACACCCCCTACCACTTTGGATAATCTCAGTTGTAGTGACTTCCACCATATGTCCAACACTTCAAATGAAACTACTTCCCACTTGACTCTCCAACTAGTGACTTCTTCTTGCCACCCAGGGAAGTGCGCCAAGACTTACAAGATCCCTCTGATGACTCTGGAGTAGCCTTCCTTCCTTGGTCACCAATTGGCTTCCATGAAGACTTACTCAACCCCTTACCAACACCTCCCCACTAAGATGCGTAAGGGCCCAAGGTGTTACTAGATGAGTAACCCTCTCTAAAATTGAAGGGATGGTCTACTATAATAATTGTTTCACTAACATCAGACACTTCATGGCAATGGAGCTCCACTTGAGCCCATAACTGAAGACCATGAGTAAACTGAAATAGCTTATCCACCTTTGACATGTCGATGGCCTCCAACAAAAGGCTTTGAAAATAATCAATATATTCTCTCATCTCTCCTACTTACTTCAACTGACTCAACTTGGTCCTAACCAATCATGCTACATTCCCAGGTTGAAACTAAATCCCAAGGGTTTCCTTTAGATCCTCCCAAGAGTCCAACCTCTATGTAGAACTCCTTAATGCAATGTCATTAGCCAAGGTTCTATATCAAACCTTTGTCATACCCATGAGGTACCTTACTACAACGTGCACCTCCTATGCACCTGATAGACCCCGTAACCATATTAGGGACTCCTCCATGTCCTAGAAGAAACTATCCAGAAGATGGTCATCTCGCTCACCATCATAACACTCTAGTTCCTTCAACTTGTGGAGCTTCAAGACTAAAGAAGAACTAGACCCTGATGCTTTCACTAAACCTGAAACCACTGATCGGTACCAAGCCACTTCATCCTATAACTATATTTGGAACACCAAGCTCTTCTTCAATCTTCTAGTAAGTTCCACAATCATCTACCCCATGGTAGTCACCTTCTCCTCAAGCTCACTAAATCTTGTACCCACATGGTTCCCCATCAATTGGAAATGGGCACTAAATCTCTCAACAAGGCCTTCACCCACTGTAACAACTTTTGACTTACTACTGTGGAAACTACCACCACCTTTACCTTTTCCCTGACCTTGCTCTCGAACCCTATTGGCCACTTTATTGAGTAATATCCTAGATAGAACTCCTACCATACTGATTTAGACACAACTAGACAAAACACTGGAATGACTCGATAGGGGAAGGCACAACACTGTTTAACTTAGGCAAACACAATCTCACAAAACATAAATTGTGTGCTCTGATACCAACTGTCAAGGGGCTAGCTCTCCAGAGCTGACAAGTCATGCGACACCGCTTGTTCCAACCTAAATCCCTCATTGTGATGGGATTTTACAAGAACTATAGACTACACCTTTAGTGTTTACTTGCACAAGTACACCCATAAACACAGTGGACAACAAATTGTATTAAGAAAGGATTAGAAATGAAAAGAAAAACATATACTTGCAAAGATTAGGAAATCAACTCAACACACATGAGCATTCACACAATGCAAGAGAATTGGGAGAAATGTGTATTTTATTAACTCTTTAGGACAATCCAGTCTAAAGTATAATAAATGGGGTAACTAGCCAATATACAAAACAACCATCAAGTCGAGCTCAACTGATAATACTCAAAACCACTCGAATGATTATAATGAACAATTCCCTCCCAAGGTTTGATTACTCTCTTCCTAGGACAACCTAGTGCCTATTTCACAAAATTTGATAGAACTACTCACAAACACTCACATGATGCTAACACAGACATGTGCCCATAGTCCACATAAACTTGGGACTGACACACTAGTTTCATAATGATTTGATTTTCACCACTTTGACAATTCAGACTTGCATTCACTCACATCACTATGCAAAGAAAGCTAACCATTCATTTGATCAAGGTAGACCAACTCATGAATGTAGATAGGGATGTTGAAGCAACACACCCCCTCATAGCAAGCATGTGGGAATTCTTATATACTTGCAGTTCACTCACACGTCCTTGCAATTCTTATGATGGATGAGGCACATCCACATGACATTGGAGTCGGTAGGGATAGCCCACATGTTGGTGTCCTATAATCTAAACTATTGTCTTAATCTACAAGTTATGTCGTAGCTATCATAATTTGCTATCATCTGAGTAGTCAACATTTATTTTTTATCTTTTTATTTAATTTTTTTCTACAAAAGATATTTCTTGGGCAGCTAATGCTTTAATGCAATTAATCTATCATGTGGCTCTTCTAGACTCTTCTAAGACTCCCAGAGTTATTTGCTATGCCCATCTAGATCCCTTTATTAGACATTATAAATAGTTGTATTTGCATTATTATCTATATGCCTCGTGGCATCCCAGTTGATGCTGGTAGAGAGAATAAGTGAAGAGTGTTAAGCCATCAATGGTAGTTATAACAATGCAGATTTGGTAGAAAAGGTAAAACATTATGGATGGGCCTCAAAATGGCTATAGAGAAAGGACTCTATTTGAGCATGGTAGCTCACTATTAATTTGTTTATTGTGTTGAATCAATTTATCAATGATAATATGAGTTGTTAGTCTTTATATGATCTATCTCTAGTTTGGCAATCTTGCTTTGTGTGTTTTAATGGTATTGTAAGTGACTGGTATCAAGACTACAAGTTCCAACACCACATGCTCCATCTAGTTCCCAAGTGTGGGAAGGAAGTAGTGTCTGTGACACAATGGGAGTCAAATTATTTCCTTTTCCTTCTTTATCAACTTTCTTGACCTTAAATTATTGGAATGTCTCCCCAAAATCTGCATCTTAAGCATATGCTTCCTTATAAGTCTCTTTTGTGAAAGGCTCAAGTTGTGAAATTATTGCCAAAGTTGAAACTTGCTTTTTGATTGGTGGCCTATATAACATACTTGTCACAATGTTTGAGTTTATGTTCTTATACTAAATCACCATATGAAGTTGTTGAAGAAAACCAATCCATTTGTAGTGTCTCACTTTCTACAATTTAATTTTGGCTTGCATATATTGAAGAAATTTATGGTTAGTGTGCACAATGATTAAGGCATGAGTATAATGGGTAATAGATTTGGCTAGTGGCTATTTTTATGGATGGACAATTTGTCAAAATAAAACCATAGCCCAAATTCCCTAAGTGATGTATAAGATTCAAACAAAAATGTGAAGCATGAAAATTTATGATGAGCCATTACATTAACATGAATGGAAAGGTTATGTACCTATGGTCTCTATCATGTTTCAATTGTAGCAGTTATTGTCCATGGACCAACTAGATTCAAACTTAGGAACTACAATTTGTATGTTAGGGGTGCTCTACCACTAAGCTACCAACCTTTTTTGTAACTGAGGCTTTTTGGTAGGCTCCTTGTTTCAATCTTGAAGTGTGGCTTATTTTTTTTAACACCCCCATCAAACCACACTTTAGTGTTTGGGGATCCTAGTCTGGCTCTAGTAACATGGTATTAAATCCAAACTAGGAGCCCTAGACACCAAAGTGTGGCTAAAGGAAGTGTTGAAGAAAATGAAACACATCTAAACCATACCAAGGATTCTACCAAAAATCCCATATAACGTAAGGGTTGGGAGCTTAGTGGTAGAGCACCCAAGCATGCACAAGGGAGGTCCTAGGTTTGAGTCCTACCTGGTCCATAGACAATAATAGTACCTACATATATGTTATTTTATATGTGATACTTAACTTCAAGTTTTACTATTTCACATTGTCAGAGGTGAAGAGGTTGGTATATTAAGCCATGTGGTCAATGAGATTTTGGGTAACTCGCATGGAGGTGTGGATTTGGGCTCTGACATGAATGTGGAAATGCTTGTCACATAATGGAAATAAATACTTGACTTTAACTTTGACCTAAACTTGCACATGGAGAGGAAATGCTGCAATTTTGACCCCCACATAAAATTACATTTTCCTATGCCATCAAACATATTGTTCACGCATTTAATA
>JARHVA010009813.1:255000-263202 GCA_037957365.1 Torreya grandis
AGTAAATAGTAGAGTACAGTGGAAAAAACTAGAGTATAATAAAAAATCAAAAGATAGGCAAAAAGGTTAAACTTTATAAATTTTATGCTCTGAATTGATTTTATACACTTTACAAATGTGATTTATAGGGTTTCTATGTATATTTTTACATCTGTAATATTATAAAGTTTTTTTATTTATTATATATTTAAAAATCAATCCTATTATTAAGTGATTGGGTTTTTAAAAAAAAAGTTTATATCTGTTACAAAAATGACATATATGATAAAATAAATATGTAGAGCAAAATTATGTATTATAATGGCGTAATCTTAATTTTTCAAGTCTTTTTAAAAAAAAAATAATAATCATGCTAGTCTTTTATTAATATATTTTTTTATAATTATAATGTATATTTTTACATCCATAGTATTATAAGGTTTTTTTGAATTTTTTAAAGATCATAAGGTAAATAGATATGACCAATCATTTTTTAATGATATCTTGAGTTATGTTGTTCAATGAATTATCTCATGAATGCTTATTCTTCTTGAGAATGCTTGTAATTATAATGCCCCACTACTTATACAGAGGCATTCTAAGGATAAAGACATTATCAATTTATATATTTTAAGGATCAACTTAAAATATGTAAATTGATACAAATTTATTATGATACCCTTCTAAACCCATAAAACTATGCACCTCATGAAATTTTTTGGGTGCCATCCATTCCAAGATGGATTTTATCTTTATTGGATCCACAAATTTTCTTTCTATTAAAATGATATGCCCAAAATATTTAACCTTATTCTGAAAGAAAGCACACTTAGATAATTTTATATAAATATTATGTTTTTGTAGGTGTTTTAGAACCAATGACAATCATTGAAATGCTCTTCTTCATTATTATGTTATATCAAAATATTATCTAATAAAATTATCAAAAATTGATCTAGGTAATGTTTGAACACACTGTTCATAATATTCATAAATGTAAACTTGCATTCATTACTCTAAAGGTCCTAACTATTAATTCATAGTGTCTATACCTTATTCTAAAATTATTTTTAAGAATATATTCCTCATGATCTTTAACTATTGATATTGTGATCTAAGGTCAATTTTTAAAAAGACCATTTTACCTCTCATTTGATCAATACACTAATCAATGTGGGGTAAATGATACATGTTCTTGATGGTTTCCTTGTTTAACATTTTATAATCTATGCATATATGAAGAGTCTCTTCCTTATTATTAATAAACACCGCTAGTGCTCCCCAAGGTGAAACACTAGGTCAAATTAGTCCTTTGGATAACATTTATTGATGTTGGGATTTCAATTTTACTAACTCTATTATTGTTACTATGTTGGGTGCCTTGGATTGAGATTTATATCTTGGAATTATATCAATTATTAAGTCAAATTCTATTTTGGGAGGCAATCCAACTAGATATTTTGAAAATACATCCTAAAATTTATTAAAAAATGGGGATAGTATTGAATGGTAGTCTATTTATGTTCTCCAAGATCATCTACCTTAACCAAGAAAACCTAACATCCTTTATTTTATTCCTTTATTTAAATGAATGGCCAATATCTATCTTAACTTAAACTCCCTTTTCTCTCCTTAGATTTTAGTTTGATTTTGAAATCATTTTAACAGTCTAATTTATTCACAAAATAATCTAACTTTGCTTTGTGATTACATATCGATTTTACCCCTAAGATCACATTATATGATCCTAATGGAGCTACATAAAAGTATACTATGGTGTTCAACTAAAGTAATTCATCTTCTACTTATACTAGGCATTTATCTACTTCGACCCTAGATTAAATCCCATACTATATAGTCCATGCATTTGCCATATGCACAACTTTTATGGATAGTGTATTAATCAAATTAGGAGAAATGAAACACTAACTAACTCTAGTATATATCAAAATAGAAACATAATACCTAAATAAGATACTTGATACCTCTATAGGTGAGACTAAAACTCAACTTGACAATTGTCAATTGCTACATGGATATATTGATGGAAGTTTCCTGTTTATAAGATGATGAGGAGGGATTCTTAAAATTATTTTTTTCCATTGAGGATAGCCATTTTCATAATGGTCTCTTCCATAACTAAAACATCCCCCTAATGGTGATTTTCTTTCAGGTGGGTTACCTCTTTTTTCCCATCCCTGAATCTATTTCCTAGATTATTTTCCCTTGAAGCATTGTTAAACTTATGACTATTACTATTTTTTTAAAAGTACACACTATGTTCCAATTCTTATTTTTTGAATGAAATTTTTAGACCTCCAAACATTTTTTTAATACTTATTTCTTACTTCACCAAGAGATTTGATCTTTTACTCCTACTTGATGACTTTCCCAAAGACTTGGTCCATGAAGCTAGGTCCATGCAAATCCACTTCACATCAAATTTATGGCCTAAAATCCATTTCACAAACATTCATAATTATGGTATTAAAGAACATATTTAATAAGTATTGTAAACTACTCTCAATACTTAGTCATTAATAGCTCACCTTGCTTCAAATTATGAAAATATGTTAGTTTCTTATTAAATTAGAGTTGTGTTATCCACTGAGCCCTAAGTAAAGAAAAAAAACTCCTCCCACGTGGTGGTAGTGGATTCAATACACATCTCCATATTTTTTTGGCCCACCAAGTAGATGCTTCACCAATTAGTTGGCATTCTCCTCATACCCCTTTCGTCACCTTAGAGTAATTTTTTATTTTGAAATATTTATCCATTTATGTGATAAAATCTTTAGCTCCATATCCCAATTCCATTCCATCAATTTTATGTGGAGTCACCTTTTTCATGTAATGTGTAGGTTCTACATATATTTGCACTCTTGTAGCTTCATACTCTTAAACATACTCTTGTTATGGGTTATTTTCCTATTCAACTGGTTGTTCATATTACTCTTATTTCTATTTTCCCTCATCATTACCATGTACATCCTCTTCTAGGGATACATTTCTATCACCTGTCTCATTTAGGCTTTGAGGATTTGATCAAGCTTAACAACACACTCTGGTGTTAATAGGTTAGGATGATCTTGTTTATCTTAATTGGGAATTCTTTTGGCATTATCCCTTACATGCACAATATTATCTTTCTAAAAAAAGGCAAACCTTAGTGAACTCACAATGTCATAGTGTTGTAAAAAATTAGATGTTTCGATCATGGGCCTAGTCATGCACTTATATAATTGTCCAGGTCAGATTTAGGCTTGTTCTAATGGGATACAAGCATTGACTAACCCTATGGTACTCAACATTTAACACTTGAATATGTTAACATCACTTTAAATAAGGTGCAATCCTTATATTCTCATCATAATTGAAGCTGTATAGTCATTAATAAACTCTAAGATCATTTTGTGAATGTCTCCCCTATTTTAGAGCAAATCCACAATACTTTTCACCACTATTATGCATTTATGAACATTATATACATTTATATACTTTCAAGTTAATGAAAACATCTATGATTTCTATTGTATGTTGTCAATGAAATGTAATGGTACATTCTTGATACATTCCTGATTGGGTATTTTGTTTTATGTCTATTAATGGTAGTCATTTTGGGCATAAATCTAGGTTGTAAATTACTTTCTACATTATGATTTGGGAGTGTTGTGTTGATAGTATTTTAAGGACACCCTAAACTTATGGATTTGATAGGATAAAGTGATTTAATCTTCAATTATAGTGTATGTTTTAGGGGTTCAAGTGTCATATAAATGTTTGCATTCAATTGGCATAAATGAATGCAAACCATTCTTCATATTTTTTTTTTTACCTTATTTGCTAGTCTTCTACATCTTGAAATGAATGATAACATGGATGTTGAATGAGTTCCCTATGATTGAAGTCCACCACCAATATGTATATGTATATGTATATACATATACATATGGATGTTGAATGAGTTCCCTATGATTAAAGTCCACCACCAATATGTATATGTATATGCATATGCATATGTATATACATATACATATACATATACATATACATATACATATACATATTGGTGATGGACTTCAATCAGTCACACACACACACACACACACATATATATATATATATATATATATATATATATATATATATATATATATATATATATATATATATATATATATCTATGTGTGTGTATATATATGTATATGTATATACATATACATATACATATATATACACACACAGATATATATATATATATATATATATATATATATATATATATATCTGTGTGTGTGTGTATATGTATATGTATAGGTATATGTATATGTATATGTATGTGTGTGTGTGTGTGTATATATATATACACACACACACACACACATATATATATAACTCATCCTACATGTCCTACCTGTGCAAATAATACATGTTGAATATTCTAAGTGTTATAAGCCAACATATACATAAGTGTTACAAATCTAAAATGTGTATGTTATTTTTCTTTGAAGACTATCATTATGATCTTCCATTTGCCTCATAGTTATCAACATTTTCTTTATAAATGAAGGTTACAATCATGCTCCTATCTATCTATAGTATCTTGTGTTTGATTTAAGATCATTTGCCTAGTCTATTTGGGAACTCTTCTCGAGTGGACTGTACAAGTTTTGTTATGCTCTGATTAGATTTATTTGTGTGCCAATAATTCCCTAGAGATTGAACTTTAGTATCCCTCCTTATGACCAAACTACCCTATAGGTCCTCTCACCTTGGTTCAGGAAGAGCTAAAAGTAGTAAGGAACTAACCATACCCTCTGTCAGTGTCTTCCAGTCATTATCTACATTTAGTCCATTTAGATGTTAAACCCTTTCCTAGATATAATGACATAATTTAGATTTATCATCTATTTTATCCATATTATCAAGTGTGCAAGGCTTAATCGTACAAGTGTACAACTGAGAACCAACAACTCCTTTGTTAATTTTAAGTGGCCTGCCAAAGTATCCCAACTTATTTTATATACTACATATCAAATGTGTCCAATACTTTCTTGATGTACTCTCCATGTGATAAAGTCATCCTCTAATTATTTATATATCTAGCTATTCTCATCCCAAGGATCTATGTAAAATCACCTAGATCCTTCATAGCAAAATAATATCCCAACTATCTCTTGAGTACATTAATATCCTGTATGTTAGATACTAGCACTAACATGCCATCCACATACAAAATTAGGATAATAAAGCTATCATTTTCAAATCTCTTAAAATACATACAATGGTCAGAATGACATCTAAAATAGCTTTATTCTATCATAAAGCTATAAAACTTAATATTCCATTATTTTGAAGCTTCTTCAAGGCCATACAAGCTCTTCATCAATTTTCACATCAAATTGTCCTTACCAATGACTTCAAAACCTTATGGCTACTTCATGTAAATCTCTTCCTCCAAATCATCATGAAGGAAAGCAGTCTTCACATCAAACTATTCTAAATGGAAGTCTTCAATTAAAACTATACTCAAAATAGTTCCAACAGAAGTCATTCTTACAAGAGGAGAAAGATTTAATCAAAATCTATAGCTTTCTTCGATGCAAATCCTTTTACCATGAATATGGAATTGTATTTATTTTTACCTGCATGTTACTCCATATTGTAGAATTGCCTATTATGCAATGCCTTCTTTCCATTTGGAAGCTTCACCAAAACCCATATCTTATTCATCTTGTGAGAGTCATATTCCTCATCCATAACTTTCTCCCACTTATCCTTAGCATTAACTTGCACTACTTCTTCAAATATCTCTAAATCACTACCATTAGTAAATAACAAATAATTTAATGAAGAACAAAACCTTTCAAGTGGTCTATTTTAGTAAATATTTTTACAACATGTGTTTGGGGTTCCTTTTATTATTTCACATATTGCACTGGTATATTTGGGACATGTTCATTTATAATATCCTTTAACACTGTGTATTCCTTCTTGACTTCCTCTTGATTATTTTACAACAATTGTTCCCTATACATGAATTTATCATTAAATATGACATCTATACTCTTGATGATTTTATTCTCTTCCTCATTCCACAACTAGAATCAAAACTCATTAGTACCAAATCCAATGAAAGTACATTTTTTATATTTTGATTATAATTTATACCTTTTCTTTTTTTCAATATAAAAAAAAACTTCATAATAAAAAAATTCAAAAAGTAATAGTCAAGCTTCTTGCCACTCCATGTCTCTTATGGTATGCCACCATCCAAGGCACTTGAAGGTCTTCTATTTATCAATTACATAGATGTATCAACAACATCCACCCAAAACTATAATGGCAACCTTGCATGCAACCTCATGCTTCTAGCATGTTCCATGATGTTTTTATTCATCTGTTCTATTGTAGTGTCCCTAAAATTGTCTTCTACCTACATATTCCATTTAGTGAAAAATAGTTATTAAATTCCTTCATGTAGCATTCCACACCATTATCTGACCTAAGGTTTGAGATTTAAACCTATTTTATTATCAAATAAATCTCTCCATATCTTAAATGTATCAAACATATCAATGTTTTGTTTAATGAAATAAACCTAAACCTTCCGAGGTGCATCATTAATAAATGTAATATAATACCTTGAACTACCAAGTAAAGATACCTGAGTGGGTCCCCATAC
Source organism: Torreya grandis (assembly GCA_037957365.1). NCBI lineage: Eukaryota > Viridiplantae > Streptophyta > Pinopsida > Cupressales > Taxaceae > Torreya > Torreya grandis. Next base: position 261,665 of record JARHVA010009813.1, read on the forward strand.
ATCCAAATACACAAGCTCTAACTTCATCATCTTCTAAGTTGGTCTGACTTTTAGAAAATGCGTACCTTTTTATTTCCCATACACACAATTCCATGTAAATTTCCTTTACACCTATTAATTTCACCTTTAGGTGAATAATATTCATTCTCTTTTCACTCATTTGGCCATGTTTGTAATGCCATAAAGCCACATCTGGCCTGAAGTAGACACATCATAATATGCATTAGTGATAATAGTGAATAAATATAAAGTACTGACCTTTTTACCTCTTGCAACTACTAGAGCACCCTTATTAACCTTCCATGAGCCAGCAATAAAAGGAACACATAATCATCACTTCCCAACTATCCTACAGAAATCAAATTCCTCTTCATACTTGGAACATGCCTAACATCCTTAAGCACCCAAGTGTTTCCATTCTAAAATTTCATGTTAACACTACCTTTTCCAATAATGCTACAAGGTTCATCATCACCAAGTTAAACATGTTCATAATCACCTTGAATATAATCTCTAAAATAATGCCAATGGAAAGTAAAGGTTATTATGAAAGTGATATTCCTCCATATGCATCTTCAACAAACCAAAATTCTTCCCATTGAATTTATCGACCCTTGATTTAATATCATCTGCTATAGCTCCCACTCATGCTAAAATATTTAGCTTCCTAAAACTTCATGCTTAACAACATATAATATTGACTTGATACCACTTGTTAAGATAAATGCATGCAGAATATATCCTCAAAATTGTAGAGAGGGAAGATATGTAAACAAATTAAACTTGAAACAAATCAAATACAAAAAAATGCAAACCATAAGGAAAGATTTATATGGTTCACCAAGTTGTCTACGTCTATAGAGAAATGATCTCCTATTAATTATAACACCACTTGGAGAATGAACTAGTGAAAAAACCTATCACTCACATCGATCCAATTTGGAAACACCCATACAAAAATGATTAGTTATTCAATGTATAAAAGTTCTCGACAAGATTACAACAAGTTAACTCCTAGCTTCATAAAGATTACAAGATTCAATAAAGATTAATAGTCTTCAACTCTCAACTCATCCACTACATGGATTCACTTACATACAAGGGAATGACATCCATTCATTTATAGAATTTACAAAAGAGAAGGAATGACAAATGAATTATGAGGAGAGAGAAAATAGGGCATGGTATTTCACATGGGGACAAAGTAACCAATAGTCACAAACTTGTAATCTTATGCAAGGATCAAAAGTATATCTTACACTTTAGACAAGATCACCTCCATTTCCACATGTTTCCAAATATGGTGATTCACTCCTCTTGTCAGGGTAAAACAATAATAGTGAAGTCCTATCATCTTCCTATCATGTGCACACAAATGTCCAAAATATGCCAAACCATATTTTGACTTCTCCACATGCCAAAACAATATTCTAACTAATGGTGGTTCCCTAAATATTCATTATCTTATTTTTTAGAAAAAAACCAAAGTATGTGTATTACAAATGACAAAAAAACCTTATCTCTTAGTGGAGTACTGC